>JARACY010000466.1:0-92835 GCA_029255725.1 Scrobipalpa atriplicella | reverse complement strand
TGTTTGAAAAATCTTCCTCAGTCTTTATTCAGATATCCGGATTAACATTTATCCCTAAAGTGGCATTTACAAGAGCAGTAATAAGTGATAAGAAAATGCGACATTATGGAGAAGTGACTGACTATTTAGAATGACGCATGTTTATCTAAATCTAGTTACTTAATAGGTAAACACAGAAAATATTTCGTATTTGGTTGAAGAATTTATGGCATTGGCGTTTATTGTGCATTTACACATCAACAAGTACAGTGGCAAGTTAGTAAGTAGGTCGCCTCTCACTCGCCAATCTATTTGTCGAAGTGTAAATCAGCCAATAGGTGTGGGGAAGGTTATTTATAATTAAAAAAAAAAACTTCTTATTATAATGAATCATTATAATAAGAAGTTTTTTTTTCTTGAATCCTAAAATAGTGACAACATTATTTTAGGGTCGTGATCGTTACGACTGGAGCGAAGCTACGCAGGGTCTGCTACTGAGCGCCTTCTATTACGGCTATGTGGTCACCCATCTTCCTGGTGGTCTTCTGGCAGAGAGGTTTGGAGGCAAATGGACTTGTGGGTTAGGGTTGTTGACATCTTCAGTGGCCACTTTACTGACACCTTGGGCAGTTTCTATTGGTGGATCTATAGGGCTCTTCATCATTAGAGTCATTTGTGGATTTGGAGAGGTAAGTAATCCATCATTATATTACATAAGGAAATAAATTCTTTGATTGACAAAATAACCTTTCAGTACAAATGTTACTTTTAGGATACAGATATTTAGTTAATCTTATGGAGTTTTATGTCCGTACCTTTTTGTTCTTTGGGCGTCAAAATACATATTTTTGTTTAGAATGTTATTTAAGTCAATACATTGTCAGATGGTCAATTTTCTTGGATAATACCTACAAATTTATAAGCTTTTGTTCAAATTTCTAGGGACCAGTGACACCCTCATTTGTTTTGTTGCTGGCACGATGGGTGCCTCCTTCAGAACGATCTCGATTTGGAGCCATGATATTTGGAGGCGCTCAAGTGGGCAATATCTTCGGACCAATCATTTCTGGCTACATTATGGCAGACGGTGGCGATTGGGCACATGTCTTTTATGTGTTTGGAGGATTAGGAGTTATTTGGTTCATATTTTGGGTAAGTAAAATGTCAATGTAAGTAAATGGTTTTGAATATTTATTTGCCGTCGATATTATATGATACACAAACAAAAATAAATTTTGTGCGAGTAGAAAGAGGGTTTGTTTTTGTGGACGTTATTGAAAACAATACAAAGGTATCACAGAATACAACGATATTGAGTCTGTACCTTTCTTTTGAAGGAGAAAGGTATCTTAGACTCCACGTGTCTCAATAATAGACTCTCCCTTATATATAATTTATCAATAATTTACGTGTCATTGGCAGAATTGTGACTACACAAAAGCCATTAATTAAGAATTGAATTGTACAACAATATTATCATATCATTGTTTTTCTATGGCAACGAGCGTCCGAGATTTATAAATTTGGGTGATGTTATTGATGTATTAAAGGCCGAAGTCCGAATCGCAAATGCAATTTTATCTTAAGTGCATCTTTGTCACAAATGCACCGTCACGCTTTCTCATTCACATCACATCCTATCGTTATGATTGATAGTCATTCGTTAAAGTAGGTGGACCTATCCAAATAGTCGTATCGAGTAAGCGACTGTTGAATAAATAGACGACGTTGGTATGATACAGAAAATGAAACGAATTATAAAATGAAAAAAAATTGTTAAATACCTAAAGCCACAAGAAGAAGAGTGCCAATTTTCAGGGGCTATTTCAGCTTCCGTTAAAGCAATTTTAGAAGAAAAAAAATTCTATAAAGAAAGCATTTGCAAATTTGTCAAAAAAAAGTCCAATAAGAACCAAAAGGAATCCAAAATATTGGACTTAACATAACATACAAAACACGTGACTGTCTAGTTACTTAAAAGTAAAATTACACACGACGAAGGTGTCGTTAAAACTAAAATTAGTTACAATTTAAAGAACACTTCAAAAATATTACCTATATTGCTTGGAAAAATTGTTCAGATTAATCTATAGATATACGTAAATAGATAGTAAAAAGTCGTGTTATGAATATTTTTCTTTTCCAGTGTCTTCTTTGCTACAGTACACCAAACTCACATCCTTTTGTCTCCGATGAGGAGAAAAACTACCTAAACGCCAATGTGACAGCGTCAGGTCTTCATAAGAAACTCGACCCAGTACCGTTTAAGGCTCTACTGAGATCTAAGCCCCTCTGGGTCCTTATGTTGGCTGCGGTAAGCATTTTTCTTAATCATCAATTTCGCATTCTGATTTTTTGAAGGTCGTGTCCATCTTAAGAGGATTGTGCCTTCAATCTGTATTTTTGTTTTCTGAAGATTCTTGATTAGTCACTTCAAATCTTTGAAACTCATTAGGTACGAGTGAAAATGTAATTTAAATATCTAACTATTCAACTTCGACAAAAGCCGGCATGTCAAGCTCAAATATTACCATTGTTTCTTTATTGTTATTACGTTTATTCTTCAGATTGGTCACGACACGGGCTACTTTGCGATGATCACCGATCTTCCCAAATACTTCTCCGACGTCCTCAAGTTCAACGTCAAAGAGACTGGCCTTATGTCTGCTTTGCCTTACATCGCAATGTACATTTTCTCCTTCGTGTTTGCCAGTATGTGCGATTTGTGCATAAAGAAGGGCTGGCATAGCATCACTACGGGTCGGAAGATATACACCACTTTGTGTAAGTTATATCTTAGTGCTTTTTGATTCATTAAAAAAATATTATTAAACTGTATAGATTATAAGAATCATCGTTCTGAACATACCTAATACCTGTATGTGTAGACGTATAATTACTACCAAAAAAAAGGGACATTTCCCATACAATAATGTTGTCACGTTTGTAACGTTGTCAAAGGTATCCAAAATAGCTGTTGGTAATTTGGTGATGAAGATGATACTTAATAAAAATGCACTCTGTTTATTTCCAGCGGCCACAGTACCAGCGATATTCATCATCCTCGCATCTTACTCCGGCTGCAACCGCCTTGAAGCCGTCTCCCTGTTCATAACCTCCATGGCTTTCATGGCAGGCTTCTACAGCAGCGTAAAGATCAACGCCATGGACATCGCCCCCAACTACGCTGGAACTTGTTCAGCTTTCGTGAATGGTCTTGCTGCTGTTGCTGGGATCATCACACCGTATTTGATTGGTCTATTGACACCTGATGTAACTACCTAACTAACTACTATTATTATGATTTTCATCGTACTTGCGTCCTTCTACGGCTGCAACCGGCTCGAAGCCGTCTCCCTGTCTATAGCGTCTATGGCTTTCATGGCTCTTCATTCAGGTTGCAAACGCCTCGAAACCGTCAAAAAATTCAATAGGTACAACTACGAGCACCTATAAAATTCAATAAGTAGGAAAGAGCAGAGAGCTAGCCCTTACACTCGGTATTTTCTTAAATAAATGTCATTATATCCTTCAGTGTCCTTACATTTTGTAAATTGAGATAGTTTGAACTCTCCCTTATTCGAAGCGTAAGATGAAGATTACTTAGATAGGATTATTCTCTAAGAGAATTTCCAACGACGGTGCCTTTGAAGATTAGAAACAGCAGACTGCAGTTAGTTGTATTATTAACAGAGCTCCGTGATTACATTTTAAATTATTAAACGGTTGAACTCTCTCAGCTTGCTACGAAAGCTTCCTTCCTGCTTTCCTTCTTAGTAAAGTGTATGTAAAGTATTTCTTAAGAAATGAAAAATGAAAAATCAGAGTCATGATGTAAAGCGTCGAGATTCCTAAACCCTTTGATATAGGTACTTAGACTTGTAAGTAATTATGAAGCGATTTCAAGATTGAGAGCAATACTAACTAAGTATGGATGCGAGAGGCTGTTTTGTACTGAAATGACACTTCTGATACGAACTCAAACTTATCCTTAGCCTTAGCCAAAGTCCTATCTTTTAAAATTCAGTAGATTCCTTTTTTTGATATTCATTTTTCCTTTTTTTTTTTTTCAGCAAACTGTAAGCCAGTGGCGCTACGCGTTCTGGTTCGTATTCGCGACCCTGGTCTTCACAAACCTGCTGTACCTCATCTGGGGTTCCGGCGAGCAGCAATGGTGGGACGACGTGGACAAGCATGGTTACCCTGAGGATTGGAAGCACGGTCCCCTTAAGAGGAACAACGATATTGCCAACAAAAAGGTAGTCATCCCGAAACATGATCATAAGGCTGTGCATGTGTGATTTCGAAAAGTTTAATTTGGAAGAAGTAAATACGACGGTACCTATTTATTAAATGTAAATAAATTTTCTACAAAATGCATTTTTTATTCACCTGATTAGTTATAACATTGCACTTTAAAAAAAAATTAACAGACCTTAAACCTCCAGTGCAGAACATGGTATAAATATGTAAGTAGTAGGACAAGAAGAAGCGTGTGAAGTACAAAACGTTGTATTCACAGGAAAAGGTGCCCTCACCCTGGATCTACCCTTAGTCAACTCCCTCGAGAAGAGATGAGGAGGTCCTATTCAAAGCAGTACCGCACAACAAGAATTTTAAGAACACTAAGTAGCATAGGTACTATTTTGATATCGATAGTAATCAGAACTGTCAAATATCTTTTGTACCTATATATCACATGGTGCAGCTGAGTCCAGAAAAAGGGCGTAAGAATTAACTGTACCTACTTGAAACGAAGTTCCCTGTTTTCGCAAGATATCGCAAAAAGTCAACTGACGAAACCCAAATAAAACACAAAGATATTATGATAATAAGGTTTTTTGTTCGATTAATGCTAGTTTACAATAAGATTACTTTACCATTTCTTAAATTACAAGTATATTAATTAGTTGTATGTTCACAATGTACAATATGTAAGTTTTGTCTTAGATTAAGGTATGAGACCAGTTCGTCCGCCCGTTGGCCGCAAGGACACTTTGAAAACGTCATTTTGTGGTAATAAAGTCATAAGTCGTCTACAGAGAATTCAGAAGCAGTATAAAATATCAGAATAGATAACAACAAGACTTTGTAGGTAGAATAATTGCATACAGTAACGTTTATTAAATAAAAAAATGAAAAACAAACGATTACCGGAAACATAAATGAATGTAGGAAAAACAAATGAACGCTGGAAAAACCAATACATAAATTTACTTATAAACGATTCGAGATACTCGTAGGTATGTCTAAACTCAATTAACGTATATGACGGCCATAAATGGATAGGAGTGCACAGCATCGCTCGAATCGAAATTCACATAGACAAAAGTAACATTCGCATGCCAAATTGTATGGAAATCGCATGCGAAGTTACTTTTGCGTATGCGAATTACAATTCGAGTGATTCAAAAATACGGCTTTTAGATACAACCAACTGGATAAGATATATTATCCTATTTCTAAATTCTCAGTTAAAACAGTTGCATGTTAGCAACGAATTCGAGCTTTACTAACAAGTACACAGTATAAAGAGTTAAAGAAATAGCACAAAGATTTATATTTGGTAAATCAGCCTATGAAACTTAACAACTTTAGTTCCATAACAGATTTTAAAAGCTTTTACGTGTAAACAATTCAAAACAATTGTAAACATTTGTGTCTAAAGTCAAGAGCTAACCCATTCCAAGTTAAAAAAAAAGTTTTTTTCTCATATTTTATTCTAGGTGAGTTGAGTGAAACAATATCATGAAACAAAAATTGATTTGTTTCATAAATGCTAATTTACCCTAAAATATTTTGCGTTATTTCCATAACTCATTTTAATAACATTGTCGCTTTAGCACAAATGTCCACTTGAGAACGTTTGATAGGCAGTGATGACTTCTAAAAAAGTAAATACAATACAGTATGACAAAAATACAGTCAGTAAAACAAAAATATAAAAATAAGATACAACGTTCTAGCATGGGAAGGGAAATGGTGAAAATCTCTTCGAATTTGTAACATATCTAATTAATAGGTAATTTAGTGACAGTTTAAGTGAGAAGATCTTAAGGTTATCGTTAGCCTTAAATAAAACCTTATTTTGAAAAAAAAACTAGATATTTGATCAAAATAAAATAAACTTAATTTTTCAGACACATGTGAAACTGACTTGACGGTTTATGATTAACTGAAGGCATGTTTAGTTTTATTCAGTTTTGATCCATTATTTTCTATAGCATGAAGAGATACCTACAAAACCAAAAGTAATTCTCACCTAAGCTGTTAAAATCAGTCATTTTAACAATATTTTTTAATTTATTTAACAAACAAAATGGTATCAATAAAATTCAACTATTTTCAAAGATGCAATGAAAATTGACATAGAAAATGTCTTTGTCCAGTCGTAACCTGCCATGTGTAATAAAATAAATAAATAGTCCTAACAATAAATGGCTATAATAAATATTTACTAGCATATCATATAAAATAACATGTAAACCTACGCAGACTTCATCATAATGTCTATAGTAGGGAAGCCAATCGTGCCAAAATATCTTTGACGTAGAAAAAATACTGGTATAAAAAATTCACGTCAACGAAGACTAATTATATGACCATAGTACCTAATATAATATACTATTAATGGTTGTGAACACAGTAGCAAAATAACCGTAAACATTATCAACAACTTATGATGCAATATACTTATGTTGATAGTGCAGGTAATGAAATAACATGACAAACAGTGGATTTGACATAATTATCATTTAAGTATTTATGCAATTTGACCATTGCTTCATTCTTCCGTGCTGGACTGGTAGCGATAGAAAAACAAAGATCGTGCCAGCTGCATCTCCTCCCGGGCATGCTATAAAAAGGTAAGGGAGTCGAGGGTTTCAGTATATTGTTATTTAGGCGATGGGCTGACAACATGTCACTACAGCTCTACAGCAATATACAGATCTATTTTATATAACCCTCGAAACTTGTCAGACGAGGCGTAACGACTTTTGTTTGGGTCATTGACGCTCTGCCTACTGATTTATGTATGTATGTATGTAATTTGACCAATGTATTTCTAAGCCCTGCAGGGTTGTAGGAGTAGCTAGGTCTGCAGTAACGTTTAAGGTAACCAACCAAATGCTAGAAAAAACGAGTTCTTGATTCAGAACTTGAACTAAAACGTTAAATTAAAGGACCTTTGATAACACTCGTCAAATTAAATATTCAGTGAATTTCATCGTAGATAATTTGGCGCGATAGACTCTCGTACTACTATATAAATTGACAAAACCAAAATTCATTTATGTGATACTTAGAGATAAGAATTCGTTATATGCAGTGAACATAATAGATGAAAATATCAAATTTATATAACATGCTATTTACATATTTAGTAATATACTAAATTATGTATATTTTGACACTGTTTACAGGGATGCAGTAGATGCCACAATTTATATTAAATCAAAGAAAGAAATTTAAAAAAAATTAAAAAAAAATTTATACAATATCTTTTACCATCAGCTTTTATTTTATTTCTTTTACTAGAATTATTTACATTAACAATAATCTTATGTATTTTTTACAAACCGACAAATTAGTTGACAAACATGAAAATTAAGAAATAAAAACAGTATTTGTGCTGTAGCATCCAACATCCCAGTAAAATTCTGAAAGAACATAGTCACACGTAAACATAGTTCTTATTATATCTTAGTTATATATTACATATATTTACAAATGCGTAGTCGCGACCGCGCGTTTTTTTACCCGCGGCTGGATATTTTATTATCACAATTAAATTTAGAATTGGATTCCATTTATTCACGCGAAAATGTCGATAAACGAACCCAACCCTCAACTTCGAAAGTTCGGGAAACCTGATATTACAAAATAATGTACACCAACGAATCTTAGTACGCAATTTTATAGTTCTATAGTTAAACAAAGTCGATGATATTTTGTATATATTTTCATAATAGTCTAGTCTGAAGAATATAAATCTTAATCGATCTCTTAGGTAGTAAAAAACTATAGCTCGCCATCGCATCGACATAATTCACCACAATTTTTTTGAGCATCGACAGAGAGCGCGCATTGTGTAGATGTTTACAGTAGGACTTCGTTTAACCAAAGTGCAACTACACCCTTCAATCGTAAGGCGGTTAGATGCAGTTACCTTAGTCAGAACCGGAGTAAGCCATCCTGTAAACATCTCAAACCTCAACACTAGAATGTGAGTAACAACAGAATCAAGATGAAAATGTTTATATATTTTTCATACTTTTTTTATATTTTTTTGTGAATATCATGTTTCTGAATGACGCAAACCTCACTTCCTAGCTGTAAAGGCTATGTTTGACTTTAGTCACAGAATTTATGCGACACTGCAAAAAGACATCATCGTCACAGAAAAATACGGCGTAGGTACTTTGTAAGTTTCGCTGAATACCTACCTATTCGTAGAGTCATTTTTTTCTGTGAAGATTGCGTCAGTCTCAGTGTATAACATGAAACGAGGAGCTCAATAGAGGAAATAAGGCGACGGTTTAATAATTCATGGCTACCTACAGCAGGTAGATAAATGTCAACATTGTTGCACCGCAACGTACAACGTGATCACTACGTCACGCTAAGTAACGCTACGTCGTTCAGTAGAGGAGTTTAGTCAGTCGTGGTGTCTAGACGGCGGCGACGCGGCGGCAGTGGGCGGGAGCGGGGCGGGGACGCGGCGGCGGCGGCGGGGGGGGCGCCCGGGCCGCGCGCCGTCATACCCCGTCCATCTGCCGCACGCGCACGTCCTGCGACGAGCACATGTCCGGCGCGAACGGCAGGCACGTGAAGTACGCGCACGCCTGGCACTCGTACGCCGGCGCCGCGTAGAACAGCGCCACGAGCGCGCACAGCATCCCACCGGCAGACACTAAACACACCCACACGAGAACTATCTTCCGCCGTCTCTCGTACGGGCCGAAAGTCACGAACGGCAGCAGCGCGTACGACAGTAGGAAGCCGAACACGAAACCGAACACATGGGCGAAGTTGTCGATCCACGGTAAGAGGCCCAGCAGGAACAGCGCGATGGCGATGCCTATCAGCTTGAAGATGGCGCGGCGAGGGTGCCTGAGGAGATGCCACGCGCCGATGACCTCCACTATCAGAGCTGCTAGTAGACCGAAGTGCGCTCCAGCTGGACCCACCTATAATGTAAATAATTTCTTATGTATAATAGTACTCAAGGGAGTGATTCTTACCATATGAAACTAATTATATCTCCCCAAGTAACATTAGTTAAAATTGGTCAAGTAGGTATTGATATTTCCTACTGTCTAACGATTTCGTCTTCTGAATACGCACCATCCATCTAGTATATCACTTAAACCTTATACATAAATTGCTGAAATGTCTGACTTGCGTTACGTAATCCAAAAGGCATATAACAAAATTCGTACAACCCTTTCAGGATCGGCCATAGGTATCCAGTACTATGCACGCTTCAAGTCTCATTATTGTATGTAGTATTTTTTTTTCATGTCAATTAATATGTAAGTTTCTTAACTTACTTTGTGTCACTTTTTTATCACAATATGGCTATTAACTAGCTGGCCCATGGAATTTTCGTCGGCATAAAACTCACCAAAAGCTCAAATGAAGATGTTCTTACCTCTGCTCTATATGGCTCAAAGATTGCCGAAGCCATATTCCCAGCAACACCACTCCCCAGATAGATAATCGCTATTCGGACAGGTCCTGCCATCTTCTCCAGGTCTCTCATGAAGAGCCACTGCAGCGCTAACGTGCCAGCCAGGTGTAGAAGACCAGCGTGGACGAATAATGATGTCCATGCCCTATAGAGCTGGTCGGGCCGACGTCTTCGCATGAATGGTAGCATCCCGCAGACGTCGTCTAAGCAGGACACCTGGAATTTGAGAAAATTTATGGACTTGAAAAAAAAGCAAATAAACGAATGCCCAATGTTCATGTGATAAGATAATTATCATGATATTTTCCCTAAAGATATTATCATATATCTTTGTCAGTCGGAGAAGTCAGGACAGGTCCCGTTGGAGCGGAGAGTTCATTGACAAATATCGGTATCATTGTGTTTAGTATAATCTTCTACACTAAGTAGGGCTAGACCAGTAGGGATAGTACTTGGAACGGTACGGTACGGAACGAAAAAAAA
Source organism: Scrobipalpa atriplicella (assembly GCA_029255725.1). Lineage (NCBI taxonomy): Eukaryota > Metazoa > Arthropoda > Insecta > Lepidoptera > Gelechiidae > Scrobipalpa > Scrobipalpa atriplicella. The sequence continues at coordinate 82,679 of JARACY010000466.1, read as the reverse complement.
AAGAACTATTTAGTACCTGTGAGCATAACGACGCCTCTTCATGAAAGTAACCCTTCACAAAATCGCAGTGTTCTCTCGTGGTGATGACGCATTGCCCATGCACCCCTATACAGCACGGATGTCCTATGACTTCGCAGGCCATATGTTCTGCCGCATGCCCCGCCCGGCCCGCTGCAGCGGATCCGTCCAGCACGGACTTGCGGCAGATCGGCCATTTTGTGATGTCGTCCGGCCATTCGTGCGGCGCTATCGATCTAGGCGCTTCGCAGAATCTGAAAAATAGGTCATTAGGTAAGTGGTGAAACACATGTCATGTAGATCTTAGATTAGTGTGAAGTTGACCAATCCATACTGGGCACACGTGGTCGACTAAAGCCTGATCGCCCTAATTCGGGGTAGGTCCGTGCCCTGTCGGTACGAACATAATATAAACTGATGATGAGGTAAATTAGCTACATCCAAGAACAAAATTGTTCCACAGAAACACAATGTACTTACTGGTCATCATCAATGCTTATGGCATTGTCCTGTCGATCGATCTGTTCGTTCGATCTTACGTCTTTATCTAGAAGCTTTAGCCAGATATAAAATTAAAGACCTTGAAGATTACAGCAAAAATAAATGTGGATCTGACTGCCAACCTTAACTACTTAGTTAAAGCGGTGCTACAAGAAAAAGATGTAGGTACTTACTTGGGATCTAACCCGCAGACTGACCCTGATATCCGACCACCAGGCCCTGACTCCCCCGAAGACCACTTCTTCCATGTCGATATCGTATTCTGAAAGTAGAGCAGCGTCAAGAAATTGGAAAAATTTCATTTTTATGTACAGGGTGAAATCAAATACATTTAACATTAAAAATGACTGTACGTACGTACACCAACTCAATTTGTTAAACGTATTTGATTTCACCCTGTACAAAAGACTATATCGGATGGACACACTTACCTTTGGTAATAATCCTCTTATCTATTAGGAAGGCGTGCGCAAAAAGCAATATTTTAACAAACATATTATAGCAGACAAAGATATTACAAGTCATGTGAGAGTTCAGAAAAGAGACATCCTTTGAAATTGATAAAATTATAAAAGTTTAGGCCATAAGCCATGAGAAAGTCTCCCGTTTTCTTTTAATTATTTTGTTTCCATTGTAAAGATGAGCAGACCTCCTCCTCTCTTAAGAGTGAGAGTTTTGGATACAACACTCACCGAACAATCAGCCTTAGAAGATTGCACACAGCCAGAGTCATCGTTTCGTATGCAACATGCTGTGTCCCGCTCCCGCCTAGCTGACGCTGCTATCGCCCTCGCTATCCTAGCGTCCCTTCTCATGCAGGGCGCAAATTTTGCTCCTAAGTGTATAAGGTCTGCCGCTCGCGGACCCAGCCAAAATGACGCTGGCTCCTCCCATTCCACCTGGAAAAATTACAACGAAATATTGGTTAAGGCTATTTACCTACAGATGAAACATATTGAGGGCATTTCCTACAACTGTATGAAGATTATTGAGGTTATTCTTCTTTTATCCGGTGGTGACACAACTTTTCTTCTAAACACGAAACATTTTATGTAGAGAGCTACGGCTTGATGAGTTCACTCCGTTGGAAGAAGATGTTTTCCTGTGGTAAAAAATCACCTATGTTCTACGAGACTTCTTTTGTTATCTGTATGATAAAACTGTTGAATGTAGATAGATATACGAGCATGATAGTGTGAAATGTAGATAGATAGACAACAAAAAGCAATCAAATCCTGCGACGCCGTTGACACAACCGGCTTAAAAGCTTAATACGACTGCGTTCACCCCAGAATGAGTCAACCCAAAGTCCAGGATAATTAATTAGATCACAAAGAACCCTTTCTGGTAATTGGACTGAAAGACACGCATCACTAAGCCCCAAAAAGCAGGCAAACAAATACTCAAAGCTAGAATTTGATCTAAATCAGTTAGCGTATCTGACATCCAGGGTTAATCGGGGGTCATTTTTATCAACTTTACAACTTACTCGACAGAAAAAAACTTAAAATCAGTAAATATATTTATTTTTTTAAGTAAAAGATCATTCATCTCGTTTTAAATTGCTATCTGCTAAGTACCTACCTACCTACCAACCTACTGAACTCGTTTACCGCAACATATTTTCATAAACGGAAACTTTAGACGACTCTCAATGGACTTTATTATGTTTAGACTCTACGGAATGGGTAATTAAACACATGAAAGTACGTACTTGATCCCTGTTGTTGAAAAAAAGGTTTGGATGTAACTCTACATTTTAGAAATATGGAACTACTTCTATTATAATGAATTAAGGAAAATTCGCATCATAATTTAATTCAACGATCTGAAAACCGTAATTTAAAAAAACTTCGTAATCTTTAGTTTACTGAGGTGCCTCCAAATATCATCAAGTCTCCAATGAATCATGATAATTCGGCTAGGCGAACAAAAATTATATGTTACTTTATTTATACACTTTTCATTGTCTTTTTTTTTCAAAATAGCAATATTAGTTACAGAAACAATACCTACCACTGAGACTGCCGGACATTATGCAACTTCTATAGACAAAACTTAACTTTAATAGTTAGCCTAGGACTTTTTGGGCTGCTATAAACAACACCAATAAAATTTAAATAGAATAGTGTCGAGTGCTTTCGTCTATAGATAAGGTGTAAATGTAACTTAAACTTTAATAAATAAATACTATACAATACAATAGTCATTACGTTTGACAGGCGATGTGGCTAAAGCAATGCAAAGATGCAATTCTCTATGCACAATACGACGCTAACTGCTTCCCTCAATATTTAGTAAACTTTTAAGATACCCGCGGGAAAAGTAAGGGTACCTAGTCCCTATTATTCTCCACATACAAACAAATATAACCACCCGCCTGGGGTTGTAAAGCCTTCGTGTAAATATTGTGCATTGTCTCTTAAGCGGCTTCTCAGACATTAAATCTCAGTTAACGTGTTTTGTCTAAAAGCTTTGCGTCATTAAACAACACTGAAAAGCCGTTGTACAAAGAAAATGAATTTTGAAGTTGACGCACTTAATGCTGGTGTGTTGCGACTTTCAACGATTGGGGATCTTGACGATTTACGACAACTTGGTTTTAACAAAGGCTGACTGAAAGAGATCCCTTAAAATGATAAGTCCCCCGTAGGATTAGGAGGAAGTATTCGAACTTGTGTCATATCGATATTTTCGCTATCAGAATATTTTTCTTGTAGTATGTATGTACATTTTTTAAATTAAAGCATTTGTATGTACTTGTACAGTCTCTCCAACGAATATATAGAAAAAAGAAAATAAATTATAATAAGTACGATCAGCGTCATAGAAAAGTGATCCCTTATTTTAGTACATTGCTTGTTTATACAATACAAGGATTATTTTAAGACGCTGGGTATGTTTATCTATATAAAATTTGTCCTTCGTCAGTGGACCAAGTTATTGTAACTAGATTCTTGCTAGATTGTTTGGGCTTCAATACTAGGTCTAAGTAATTTATTTACTGCTAACATTAATCCTAATCCTAAATTTGGAAACTTTGTTAACTAACTTAATTTGTGAGACGTGGTCCCTAAAGGATTAGCAGCAACTTTCGGCCTTCTCACCCTAGGAACGTAATCTAATCAAACAGATAATATCGTAAGATTTATGTATCGTGAGATTTAAAATATTTCAACGCTAATCTTCAAGCCACAGAAATATTTTCAAAGAAAAACTTAAAAGTATTTTTTTTTATACTTGGCATGTGTTAGCTCTTGACTCTAGACATAAAGGTCAGCGATGACCGTGACAGAGTCGACGATGGAGCGAGCTAACCCAGAAGACGCCTGTAAAGGCACTGGTAGTGTCACGCACCGAAGGAACACAGCAAGCTGTTTATTACACTATTTCTCATAGAATAAACCTATGTCTGTCTATGTCTAGTCCAAAAATTTTAAGACTGCTAGAAACTATTTTAGGACAGCAGCCTAACAATTTCGGATATATCAATCATAGTTCATACACTGTTGTAATTAGATACATTATAAAGTTACTGAAGGATTAGTGAGAATACCAACCATTGCATAATTTAAACTTTGCAAATTAAAAACGAAATCCAAATTAGGTAGGTACAGCATTTTGTAACAAAATTCGTACAATAAATGAGCTAAAACTTTGCGATGACTTGGATAATGAGGTAAAAATATAGGTCCTACGTTTTTAGGTCAGGTACCTACTTAGTTATAATTCTATAGAGTTAGTTACTTGTTTTTACAGTAGTTATTTTATTTATGTGACAAATATTAAAAGCACACGCGATGAAAGTGGTTTAATTTTTAAAACATTTCGTGACATAAAACACGACAAACTGGCAACGAACATTGGTCTAAAGTTCGTTAATAAAATATGAACAAACGAGGTAAGATGTTTGGGTATTTATCCCAACAGTTCAGAAATAACATTTTGAAACATTCACGGAGCAACAGTCGATGTGGTGAGCGATATTTATCCAGGCGTAAAAGTTAAAGAACTTTGGTTGATAATGAAATATAGAATTACTTTAGTAGACTGGGTTTCGTATAAATAGACTAGTTTGATTTGAAACTCATTTGGAAGATCTTAACAAACATTTATTTTAGTTAAATTAATAACGTGAAATCTCATGCTCACTGCGCTCATTTAAGTTTAATACCTCGGTTAATAATAATAACGTAACATTTCGCGCTCTCTCCGCTCGTCGTATAAGTAAATATACGTCGATCAATTACGTTATTTCTCGATTTTTATCTTTATATAACATTAGATAAAAGCTTGCGCCCGCTACGCTCGCCTGTGATATCTCGGCCCACTTCGCTCGCGATATTATAAATATCGAGAAAAGGAATCCAATCTACGAAGCCTTTGTCTACGATGAGGGACAAATATCTATTAGAATCACCAACCTGCTGTAAGCTCAAGCTCTTGACGAGCACTTGTCCGGAGTGCGTGTGCCGGCCGAAGCCAACGGGCCCGAAGCCGTAGCAGAGCAGCGACAGCAGCAGCACCAGCGTTTGCACCGTGCTCACCCACCACGTGAAGTACGGCCGGTAGTCCGTAAGCGAGTCTAGTTGACGCACCACGTCCTCTTGGTGTGTTACCGACTTGCGGAGGGATCGTCTGGAATGCAAATAATGGGGCGGATGTTATTTTAAACGTAAGCATATTGAATCCACAACTTTTTTCTAAAGTTGTATTTGCCACATTGAAAGACGTTGAAATAGTATCCTAGTTCTAGTATTTTATAATACCCGATGTTCTTATTTCCAGATTTGCACAGGTTGTTTTACTAGATAACCTACTTATTAATCCAACATTTACATGAAACCTAAACAAACAAACCAAGCAGTCCAGGCATATTTACAATACCATTTTCAGGGCCGCTTTAGACGACCTACATCTTCGTAGACCTATATTCACATCCATACAAAATATTATAAATGTGAAAGTACTTTTTTTGTTTATGTGAATGAGGTGAAAGTGAATTAATATCGTAAAACTATTAAAAAGTGTAGTAATAGCGTAAAACTATTAGTAATCAAGAATGTGTTTATGCACTTTCTCAAAAGTAATAGAAAATATTTAGCTCATGGGTTGAATAACCCCACTAGAGGTTTTGCGCTATTTCGCATGTTGTAAAATCTGTGCTACAGCTACAAGCTCCAAATGCTTCCTGTGTAATATCCGTGCATAACATTGTTATATTAAGCGGAGTAATCGGGAAATAACGCGTTACACCATAAATAATACCCCGCGTCACAGCCAAAAACACATTAACCAAGTTTTAAATTGAACTTTTACAGGGTAAACAAAATGATATATTGGCAATCAGGTGATGAATGCCTTGTGATATTGTACAATTATTGATTGTATTTACAAAAAATAATCAAATTGTATTCGTTAAGAGCGACTTGTTGGTCTCAATTTTTTTTTCTTATGATCCTTCCAAACCGATGTTTAATTTATTTTTTCAATTGCTTTGATTTTGAGTCCAGTTTTGGCCAAAAACGAGAAGTGACAGATGTAGAGTCACTGGCAAATATTTATAAACGACCGGTGTAGAAATGTCTATTTTCTTTAAACAAAACAAAACAAACACATAAACACTTTAAACAAAATAAACGTTCAGAAAAAGAATTCAATTCAGTTCAAAAATAAACCAGAATCCTGGTTTCGGCACCAAAATGTTGCCATATTTTCTTTTCAGAAAGTTCAACATTTCTGAGTCGGTGGCGGCAACGTGTAAATTCACGTCATTATCGCGTAGAGGCGACGTAATGCGGCCGAGACTTTAGTATTTGTCGGGAACTCGGGAACGAGCGGCGAGCACCCATTCCCTTAACGACCTGTCCCGGGAATACCCAAACGTGATGCATAGGCTTGTTGAACTGTGTAATTTTACCTTGTGATCAAAATTGTTCATGAGAACAAGCACCATTTTAAGCCTAGGATTCCTAGCTACGTATAACTAGTAAGTTGCAAAATCTTGCACAAAAATAATATGGAATGCCTAGATGTTTGTTTTGTTCTGTGTCAATAACTAGTCTACTGTCTATAATGATTTTTTTCACACAATTTACAACGTCGAATTAAGTATAGTTAATTTTGACTGTACCTACTACCAAATCAGTCATCAGCTGCGGGGTTCTTTCCTGGAATCTTTTTTGCAATAACATGTTTGTGTACTACAAGGTATGTATTGCTTAACCCGTCACGCGCCCCAGAATCTAGACTACAAGAGCCCCACCTGTCCGGGGTTTTCAGACGCAGTGATGAGTCGTTCATTGGGTATCAGAAAATTGCAAAAATGTCTAGATTTATTAGAAGTTATGGTATAAACTATACATCATTGCAATCTGCATGAAATTTCCTAGCTTATAGAATGGGCCTAAATAGGAATAAACACTTACTTGAAGGTTTTCTCATCCGATTTACATTTTGTTTTTATTTTTCATCACCAAACCACTACATTCTTTGAAACCACTACACTCTTTGCCATATTTCATCAAATTATTGGTTATCTTTTGCAATAATATCACCGTAACACTAAAATACACTATAATAAGCATAAGCTCTGTAAGTTTTAGCACTCAAATCACAGTAATTTTAGCACAATACAAATATTTACGATGCGACCAAAATAAACACGGCTGCCATTACGCACGCGCCGCATAGACCACTTTCATTTATTTTTTTTATTTCTCCCAAATGGGATTCATTTCACGCATAGATTATATTTGTTTTTGTAAATAATGAACTAACGAAACGCATTGATGCTAAAAAAGTTACTTGAAAAAAACGGAACTCTCTGAACAGACTGCAAAGTCTATGGCCGTTTGATTGTCACAACCGTATGTGACCGGGACGCGCTGAGCACTTGTATGAATGTCACCGACGGTTGTGACAAGGACGTTCAACGGGTTAATATCTTGAACCGGTACGATGTTATTTGTGCCACAAGACAATTTGAGGAGCACGTGTAAACCCTGATCACTGAACTACACGTGCGTGCCAGAACACTGTTTTCTGTTCTGATGTTTACACGAGCCATTTCAATTTCATTATACAATTTTATTATACAATTTTATTTTCAAAATCCAAATCAAATCACTACTATTACTAAACGATACTCGTTCTATTTTAAGAAAAAGGGAATAAGCATGACTTTTTTTTAATTATCAGTAAGAATTGTTGTCACCATACAAAAATAAGTGTGAAAGAATTTTCACCAAATACCCATTAGTTTACGAGTTATAATGCTTTAAAGTCGTCGGTTAAAAAGAGAGATCCGAACTGTTATGTGACGTCACATAGCAGGACCGCCATGTCCGCCATACTAATTCCATATAAAATGTCGTTTCGAAGAGAGATAGATAAGGTATATCTCGGTGATTTTGATTTTTTAATCAATTTAATTTCTGTTTTCACTGTTGTTATTATAATTAACGATATTTTTTGTGGGTGTGTGGATGCTAGCTGCCCCTGGCCCCCCAAGATATGCTCCTCTCTGGCCTTGTATGAACTTACTGAAAAAACCTGCTGACGACGCCCATGCCAAACCGCCGCCGGTTGGAGTTGTCAGCCAGCGTCTTCAGCATATTTGTGTGGATGCGAGCTCCCCCCGCCCCCCAGGATATGCTCCTCTCTGGCCTCCGTATGAACTTACCGGAAAAACCTGCCGACCACGCCCATGCCAAACTGCCGCCGGTTGGAGTTGTCAGCCAGTGGTTCCAGCATGGGTGTGTGGATGCGAGCTCCCCCCGCCCCCCAGGATATGCTCCTCTCTGGCCTTCGATACTGCACTTCGCTTGAGCTGATCGGTGAGCGCGCACTGGAAATAAAGTTGGAAATTAAACATCAAACTTATTATGAATAATTTATTAAAAAATGTATTTTATGTCCTCATTATTATCACAAAAATTTCGTCTTCTGAAAATCTTAATTTAATATCTATTGAAACAATTATAATATTTACTACTTTCACCTTTGCCTCAAACTACTCGTATAAGCTTTCTAACATTCCGTGCGTAGGTACCTACCTACAGCGTTGTTGCTAGGAATTGTAGGTTTAGGAGATTTAATCTGTCTAGGATATCAGACCCATGTCACTAAGATTTGGGCAAAGTGAGATCTTTGTCAGATAACGTGACTATTTATACCAATTTTAGTACCTAAGCGTAACTATTCCATCTGTGTTTTAAATTGCCTTTCTAGTGTTAGTCAATGTTAGTGAATTTGGACTATACGGTAAAGTGAAAAGATTGAGAATATTTTCTGTTATAATTAAATACTCATAGTTCATAGAGATCACCATTTCGTGCAAATAATTAAAAAAATTGAATGGTTAACGGAACATAACTAAAGACCAACTGTATTTTAACCACGTTATTGCAGTGTGCTTGTGTTATTTTATTATTTCAGTCATAGAGTTCAGTCAGTTCAGGTGAAGAAGTTGGTAGTGCGTAGTGTTTATTTTTTCAAAAAATGTCTAATAATGCTGATTTTCTATCTAGAATGAGAAATTTTACCGTTAAACCTCTACCTGGTTTCTAGAAACTCTGAAAACTATGCGCTACTCGTAGTATTATTTACTATCGAGCTCCTAGACGCAAATTATTCCATCAGAAGCGAGCAAATTGCACCGCGCGTTGCAACTTGGCCCGAACTCGGCCCGACTCGGCCCAAACTCGGCTATTGGGCCAACTTCAGCCAACTAACTAACTCACTTATGATGTGCCCGTACCTGGTTCCGTATCTTAATAACAGTTTGCTCCCAGGTCTTTGATTTAATGTGCTTGGCAAATAGAAACTAACACGCTTGTAGATGCAAACTAGGGCCGAATCTAGGCAAGCAAACGGAGTGAGAATATCTGATATTTAAGGATCCTAAATAAAAAAATTGCCATGATTTTTACTACAATAATACAGCATACACGATCCAAAGGCATCAAAACGTAATTATAGTACCTATATGTTTTTATCATACCTATTTAGATATTTGTATCAAGGTACTACCAATAATTAGATTAAGAATCAAAAACTTCGCAAAGACTTATTGAAGTCAGCTATCGTGCACTGTATCTTATAGAGCTGTTGAATTCATCCGGTCTTTGTGAGAATTTTCATAAAATTAATATTTTGTGAAAAGTTATTATTATAAAATAATGGCGCTAGTATCGCAGAATAAACATCCTAAAAAGACATCCTTTAAAAAGCACAAACAAGTAAAAGATCGCAATCGTAGTTCCAACTTATTTAAGGTCTATAAATTGTGCCTCATCACATTAAGAAAAATCGCCCTTAATTCTTTCCCATAGTGGTTTTCCTTATGCGAGATAGCCTGATAACTTTTACCAGTACTGTCCATACTACTCTGAAGGATTAAGGGCCGGAAATCCCTTCACTTGGAACTCATTACGTAAGCTATATTTGTTAGTGTAATATCTTCAAAGGTGCTTTGCTTACTACTAAATTAACGAACAATAGGTAGTAGATGTATATGACGATAAGTGCATATAAACCAAATCATTTTTCTCCGAGATTTTTACCATGTAAATAAGACGAGGAGAAGTGAAAAAGAATTTTTTAATTTGCTTCGTGTTTTTTTATATGCGATTCATGATGTGATTTGATTACAATTTAGCGCCGCACCTAACCATTAATAATTTTAAACCAACTAGGTATACGAAGGTAGTTTCTGAAGTGCCAATAATGTAGATAACGATAAAATCAACTTAAATATTGCTTTCAAGAATCTAACACGACAACGATATTTAGCAAGAATATTATAATCCCAACAAAATAATCCTGTAAAAAATGTGCCAAGTTTCGTTTGTAAAAAAAGTTGTGAAATCTTAAAGTAAGCTAAGTTCTAGAAGCTACAATAGATCTTCACAGGTCGCAGTGGCTGTTGGTCTGAAACGACCAATCCCTTCTAATCAAATCATAAGTTCTAGAAGTTATTTTAGTAAAGAAATTATTTTAATATAGTTTAATTTGGGTGATCGTCTCTGTAGAAGTAATTAAATGCTCTTTTCTCTTACCCCTTCTCCTCGTCCCCACCGTCGTGATGCGTGAGAGGAGTGACAGTGCTCGAAGGCGAGAAGAACACATCGTCCACATCCGCATCGTCCACAGGCGAGCTGGGGCTTCCCCTGAACGACCGGGACCATTGCGCTGACGTCGACTGCCGTGATCGCCGCGTCACCGCCTGAAGAGAATAAAATCATCATCAATTTCATAGGTATGTAAACTATACATAACACACATTAAATCACGCCTTTATTCCTTACGGGGTAGGTAGAGCGAAAAGCGCGTCTTGTAGAAGGTGCTTTCACCACGTCTGACAAATATTGAGGCCAATCATTTTATAGCGACGGGTTATTAGTTGTTAGCCCATCGCCTAAATTGCAATACACTGTAACCTTCGAATCCCTTTACATGGCCGAGTGGAGAAACAGTTGGCACTTTCTATGTTTTTCTATCACTCCCAGTCCAGCATGGAAGTAAGTAAACTACTCACATGAAAATATTATAAAAAGTGAAAAAGCGATCCGTGGCGCAGTTCACCTAATCAGCATTACCAACCAAGCTACGTCATGTTCAATGCACACTTGAATTCCTGCCCCTGTAGCAATTTTTAAAGTTTTATGTGTATCTTTAAAAATAGCTCTATGAGATGTTCTATCTATATTTACCAGTCAACCATAGGGTTCAAGGTCCCCTTAATTAACTGAGAACAACTTAAACTTCTACGTTAGCAGAAAACATCGATCGCAATATCGACTAAAAAGCCTTTCGTCAGGTTTCTTGCGAACGGAAGCAGTTGTATTCTCCTTCCTTCCAAGGCCCGAACGGCGAGGGTCGAATACGCCATTATTTATGGGGCCATAACGCCCGAGCCGATCCCGAAAGACATCGCTTTCATAATTTATCGCTCGGATATGGCAGCCTAATTCGTCGGCCGTATATTTAAAGCCCACTAAGAAATTATTAGGGGTTCGACAAATAGTGTTAAAGGAAAAAAACATGGCTGCCGGATCTAAGGATAAGAAAATGGGATTCTATTTTTGGTAACGAGAAAGGAAAACTTCCTAGAAAGGTAGCCACAATGGTCTTACCCTCCTGGTATTACAAAATTTTAAGCCAACCCAAATATTTTGTGTGAATAAGATATTTTTCTGTTTTAGGTTAGATAAAATAAAATCTGTGCTGTAACGTATTTATACAAAATACAAAGTATCAAAAATTGAGATTATTTATCGTTACACAACAAAACATGATCTCTTTCTTAGTTTTATAATATTTTATTTAGGTATATAAACTTTTTACTTATTAGACTTTTTATTTCGAGTATTTATTTTAAAATTTTTGTACGTATATTTTGTCAATATTTGCAAAAATGCAGCTTATTTCTACAAATAAGACTTACTTATTTAAGTTATTTCGTTATTAATAAAGCATAAGTAACTACGTTAAAAATCTAACACGCCACATCGAGGAAAAGTTCCCAAAACAGTAATTTTCTCATATTAAGTACTATCATTACGTATTTTATACTACTTTTTCGTATTAACGCACGCTGTAAAAAATAGAACGTACAATTTTATCAAAGTAATATTAAAAAAATATTAATGAAATTTCAATCAGGTTGGTCGGTACAGATAAGCGCCTGGCTTTTTCTGATGTCCTCCAGACGTCTGTCCTTTTGTGTTTGTTCGACCTGAAGCCCTTATTTTATGTTTGAAGTCGGATAGCATCAAATTGCTTTGTTAAGGGCTGACGAATTAGTAAAGTAAACTTCTTTGATGTATAAGTTTCATTAAGGGAAAGGACTTTAGAAGTCGACAATAGCTTGCTGTCTGTAAAGTATAATTTTAATAGTTCGGTATGTTTACGGATTCATTGTTTATTTACTGCTTGGCATCTATTCTTATATAGGGCTAGTGCTCAAAGTTGATCCTACAGTTGCTTAACTTTCATTAATGTCGACTCGGGCTAAACTAATTTAGAAATCAGTCCTGTTGCTCTACATTTGACACTAAGTAATATGGAGTAGTGTATTTTAGACGACACCATATAAGTATCAAGCTCTCTAATATAGTACCTTACCTACTATTTATTTATACATGCGAAAAAAATCGTTACGTACGTTTGTTACTGTTTTAGAACGAATGATGAATAACGCACCATAGGCCTGTTAAAACATACGGGGTAGGTACTTTGCCTTCGAAAAATAAAATATTTTAATTTCAAGAGAAATTATACAAACAACAGCAAAGCTAGTTAGAAATAAAATGTCGTATGTAAGTATACTTGTTATTTATACGAACTCGATTCTACGATTACACCTTTTCGTGTTGAAGCGAAGAATTGATACAGTCTTATAGATCGTTTCCTTCATCATTTGGAAGGCAGTCACGTAGCAAAGAAACTATCATCACCATTCAATAACGTTATCGGAATGATCGGAATCTTTATAACGTTAGTATACCTACGTTGGGAAAGGTTAGATAAAAAGTAACGTTGTGAAAATAAAATAACAGCTGACTCTAAGCATAAATAACTATCATAGAAATAGTTCCAAGAAAAAGTTTTAAATAAAATATTAGTGGTTATTGAATGAAACATAGCCACAATAATGATGTATAGTTTAGGTATCCATGACGGCGCAAATAGAATACCAGGCGGAGTAATAATAGAACTCTTTTTTTTTGTTCATGTACAATTTTTGTATCGATCGAAAAGTTATACAGTAATAGCAGTAGTATAAAATATGTACCCCATAATACTATATTCCCAGAAGCTCAAACTGCTGGATCTCAGAGGTAATTTAATTATGTTGTGAAACTTTTACTATGACAGAAGCAGACAGCATCCCCCATAGGAACCTACTTCAGGCGTTACGTATTTATTTAACATATTAAGTAAACAAATATATTTCTTTGCACTAATCTACCTACGATACGCATAATTTTCTACGTCGTAGCACTCAAACTGCTACGAAACTTCTCAGTGTTACGCACGCTACACTAACGTAGCAAAGCTCTACGGGCAGCAAAAGTCAGGTTAATAGCAAACTTAGCGGTATTTGGCTAACTTTTAAATGACGAACAAATGTTATTTATAACTATTTATAAAATACTCGGTAGGGCTTGACGCAGGATGAAACTGACATAATACCACACGTCAGGTGTGATCTTTGACAGATTGTTCACACCTGGTCGTGCGGTGGAGTGTCATCCTCCTGCTCCTGATGATAGCCACCGTATATGGTCGAAACGTCGAGGTTAATGAGGAGAGTTCCAGCATGGAAGTAAGGTCCGTATTTATAATCAGCTCTCAAGAGTGACAGCAGGTTTGAGTTTGTATCAGAAATGTCATTTCAGTACAAAACGGCCTGTCAAATCTATACTTAATATTACCCTCAAGCTTGAGATCGCTTCATAAAGACCCTAGATTAGCTGGAAAGTTAGCGGTGTTTAGCCAACTTTTAAATGAGTGAAACTGTGTAGCCTAGAAGCACCTGTTCCTGTTATAGCCACTCAGGAAAACTCAGGGGCATTTTAGATGGGTTTTACAGCTCATCCTACTGTGTAGGCATGATTTTATACTTTGTAAGAAAAGCAAAATTTATTTGCTTTAATTTTAGTATCGTCTTCATTAATATTATAGGTCTAGCCATATTTATACTGTAATTTTATGTTATTATTATATTTTTCTTTTAAATTAACCTGAAATTGTGCACGTTATATCCGCTTCTCGACATTAAATCTCACGTTGTAGGTCTGCTTTAAGAAATTTCCTTTGTTCTATATTGTGTACATTAAATAAATAAATATAATATTTTTCTACGCCGTAGCACTCAAAACAGCTACGAAACACTCGCACTATGGCAGCTAAAGCTTCTATGTTAGCTGGAAACTTAGCGGTGTTTAGCTAACTTTTAAATGAGTGGAACTGGGTTGCCGAGTAACACCTGCGGCCGTTATAGCTTCACTGCAACATTATAGTGTGAATACTTAATCCTGGGAGCGGTGGACGGCGCTAAGCATAATCAAGAACAAATAGCCATCACCTGCGGGATTAAGTGAGCTGACTAATTAACTGGCTACCTTAAAGCTAGATCTAGAATAAGGCTGTATAATATACGATATCTTTAGTTGCTTTTAAATGAAAGGCTCCTAGTTAGTGCGCAGTAGGTATTATGAGCTTCTATTTTATACTCTAGAAATAGCACTCTTCGTAGCCCAGTGATCTGCTTCTGTGTGGTTTGATTCTGAGGTAGTGGGTTTGATTTCTTCGGGGAAATATAAAATTCATAATTATCAGCATTATAACTTCAACGGATTGTTCCCAGTTTGGTTACGACAATGCAGGCTGAATCATCAGGCATAGCGCATTGCAACATCATAGTGTGAATACTTAATCCTGGGAATGGTGGACGGCGCTATGCATAATCAAGAACAAATAGCCATCAGCTGAGGGATTAAGTGAGGTGACTAACGAACTGGCTACCTTAAAGCTAGATCTAGAATAAGGCTGTATAATATACGATATCTTTAGTTGCTTTTAAATGAAAGGCTCCTAGTTAGTGCGCAGTAGGTATTATGAGCTTCTATTTTATACTCTAGAAATAGCACTCTACGTAGCCTAGTGATCTGCTTCTGTGTGGTTTGATTTCTTCGGGGAAATATAAAATTCATAATTATCAACATTATAACTTCAACGGATTGTTCCCAGTTTGGTTACGACAATGCGGGCTGAATCATCAGGCATAGCGCATTGCAACATTATAGTGTGAATACTTAATCCTGGGAGCGGTGGACGGCGCTATGCATAATCAAGAACAAATAGCCATCAGCTGGGGGATTAACTGGCTATGCTATGCAGATGTAGCATCTTAAAGCTGGTTCTGGTGCTGAAAAGTATTAATACAGCTAGCCTAAAAGCTCTAGGTACCTAGTGAAACCCTAGAACCTCTCTCGTGCTGCGTTTAACAGCTTTAATGGCCTCAAAGAGCAGTAATAGTTTTCTAGGCGGCTTATTGTATTACGCGCAATATTAAAACATAACGTGTTGGTATTTTATAACTGGTATAAAGACCTCAGTCTGTTGTTTTCCGATTTTACGATAGCTGTATCTAACGTGATAAAAATCTTATTTTTTTTTTAAGCATTGCTGATAACTTTTTCCTGTAGCTTCAGCTTTTATTTACCTACTTTTGTGACTAAATATAAGAATTTGTAATTTAGACTGAGTTTTCGAGTCAACGTATAACGACTCTTGAATTTGATGTGCAAATCCATTCACAACATAAATTGCTTAATCATTCCGCAGTTGCACAACGCACACGCACAATGGACATCTAACGTAATGAAGTAGGTACCTATAGGTATGATAAGCTCCATTATAAGAACTCTGTTTCCAACGAGTAAGTATCCTCAAGGAATGCTCAGTAAGGTCGTAATAAAACGATTGAAACTGTGGTCTAAAGTAAAGAAGATAAAAAGAACAGTAAGACAGGAAGCAAAAATAAAATTATCACTTAGGTTTTGAGACCGTGATTGTGGCGATATAGTAATGTTGTGTATTTCTTTCCGCACAAATTTTGAGTTTCTTTTGACGCCCGGTTTATTTTTTTCAATTATTTTACGACCCTATATCCTGCGTCGCGCTCGCGATCACAACTAGACTGATAGGATTGTACCGAGTAGAGGTTTAGTATTTAGTAAACCATTTGTTTTGTATCCTCAAATACGTAATGCTGTTCATTTTATCTCTACTGTGGCCTAAACCCAGTTTAAGTCTCCCAAGGAGCATTAAACTCCAGATGTGTGCAAAGTGTTGCGACATATCTACGCTCGATTGCTCTTTTATAGATCAATTCAATGGTTTTCTTACGAACGAATGAAGATGTTCTCTGCAGATATTTTTCTCTTGAGCTGAGTAGTTTATAAAGAATTCTGTGTACAATAAAGTGACGTTCTTAAGCTATATTTAGTAATATACTTATTGCAATTCTATAGAGAGGAATTCTGATGTTAAGTATTATATTTCTGTAAATAAATTATAGGTTCATTGGCCGTCATTATCTATCTAGGTTCTCACATTGACCGTGTAGGAGAGGCCAGTGAGCGTGAGTTGCGTCACGTTGTTCTTGCCGACTAGCGTCATAGTCTCCTCTGGCTCTGCACGCGTGCATTAACACAAGTAGTTAGTTGCTACTCAACTCATAGTGACCATACAATAGAGAAGTCCACAGATTGATGAAGACGCTAGAGCGCCTGCGACTTTTCAAATCAGTAGAGATGTCAATGAGTGTTGGCCGGGCTCCGTAGTTCTTGCCGACATGAATCGTAAAGAAAGTTGGATCATGCAAGTAGCTGCTTGTTACCACGTAGGACAAACCGGTGAGCGTGAGTCTGGCAACGCTGTACTTGCCGACTCTCGCCGCGGGTTGGGGGGGTCGTCGAGCGACGCGGGTGCCGGCAGCACGTCAAGCCTACAATGACTCTAGTAGCTGCTTGGTACTCACAGTGACCACATAAGACAGTCCAGTGAGCGTGAGTCGCGCCACGCTGTCCTTGCCGACTCTTGCTGTAGGTTGTGGTGGGTCGTCGAGCGACGCGGGCGCCGGCAGCACGTCGGGTCGCTCGCGCACGCGCCCCCGAGCCTCTCTCGGCGCGGCGCCTGATGCTCCATACATACTGAAAGAGGAATTACTATATTAGTTTCGTCTAGAACAGCATTGGTAAATCAGTAGTGAAAACACAGGTATTAATACATAAAGTCAGGCGTCTATCTCCTACCTACGGGGTAGGCAGAACGTAAAAACCTAGCAAAAGACGTTTTTGCCACTACCAATAAATATTGAGGGAAATTTTATTTTGAACTGGTGTATCGCTATAGTGACAGGTTGTCAGCCCATCGCTTAAATCTCAATACTCCCGCATGCCTTAGCTGGTTTTTGCTGCATGATCGGGAGAAAAATCAGGTGGCACATTTTACGTTTTACTTTCGCTCACAGTCCAGCATGCAAGATTTTAAAACATTGCTATAAAATTTAAAAAAATATTTCAGTAAAAGTATTTGGCATTATTTTATTACTAAACGACGAACAAGTGTTTATTCATATTGATAAAAGGTCAAACACCTCCGTTAAACATACATTTACCAATATTGGGCATTACATAGGTGGTTGGGTCCTATCAACGTTTATAATGTGATAGATGTGAAAGTATGTGGTTCAGTATGATCAATTCATCCACTTTTTATAAGTGCCCGTATTCTAGAACGTTCCATGTGAAAATAACTACAAATTTTAATCAAAGCAAGTGGTAGGTAACGCGATATCTCCACTCTTGTTCAAGTGAGAGGTACGAATGGGGGCGAGGAACGCTCGCATATTTTAAGAAAGCTGTCAAATAAATATCCACTAGTATTTCTTGGCAGAGCGCTCGTGGGACCGGAAAACATCCTTAATATTGCAGCACTGGCTTTTGTGCTCGTACATTTTCGGTAACATGGGATATTGAATACTTTTTGGGAATATACATACATACATAAAGTCACGCCTTTATCCCTTACAGGGTAGGCAGCGCGCAAAACGCCTCTTAAAAGGCGCTTTCGCCACATCTGACGAAAATTAAGGGCAATTTTATATTGGAATGTGCATCGCTGTAGTGACAGGCTGTCAGCCCATCGCCTAAATTACGATATACTGTAACCCTCGAATCCCTTTTGCTGACTTCTACAGCATGCCCGGGAGGAATGGCAGCTGAAACATTCTGTGTTTTTCTATCGCTCCCAGTCCAGCATGGAAGCAATATTATTATAAGCGTTGTGTGTATTATATACCTAGTACCTACTTATATATGGATGTGTGGTACGGTTTACATGGTAGAAATGCTCAATACTCAATCATGATGTTGTTGCTTCGCCCTGCAGATAATATGCTTAAACAGCAGTATTTACTCAATTAATTGGGTTGACCTCTGCTATTGGTTAAATAAGTATTTGGTCACTACTGTTATGTAATAATGATTGATTATGATTATCATACAAATAAAATAAATAAATTAACTTCTCATTGCATAATATAAGGTAAACAGAATTTGATTTACGTTATCTAATTTGGGGGACAATGACTTTTTGTTGTTGTTTCTTGCGCCTGAACTCTCTCTGGTCGTGTCAGTCAATCAGTCCCATCAGAATAAGAGATTGAAGGAATAGAGAGTGCACTTCTATGTCGCAAACACTTGGGCACTAAAAACGAGTCCCGCGCAGTTGGCCGATCTCTAGGAAAATCACTATCACTTAAAATCGGTTGGGAGGACTCTACGTTCCATTCTCGTAACATAAATTAATGTTACAAAACCCACGTCGTCATTTGTTTTACGATACTTACGAGATTTCGAATAAGTAATAAGTACCAGTTTTGTAAGTAAGCAAGTATTAATGATTGAAGTTAGATTGAAGACATTTTTCGAAATGAAAATGTTACCAATATTCTACGATCAAGTAAGCCACAACTTGAAGTTTTTTATTATTATATTCTTTATTGTTTAAGAGTTAAAAGTACATTTCAACTTAAAATTAAAAACAATAGGCGAGCTTATCCCTATAAGAGATCTCTTCCAGCCAACCTAATGGGGATAAAAGATGGGTAATTCACGGGAACAGATACAAATAATTAGTATTATTAGATATATAGATATTTTGATAGTATTATTTAATTACAATATTTTAGGATTATAGTAATACTAATACACATATGTATAAATATAATAAAATAAACTAATACATAAGTATGTATATATATATATAAATATGGATACAATATTATATTATATACGTCATACAGAGGTCATAAAGTTTATTTGGGTAGCCAACTAAAGTTAGACATTAGTTTGAAGTTTTCAGTCACAAAAGTAATTCAAATATACGTAACGTATAAGTACGATTTTATTTAGCAAGCTGAGGGTTAAACCCTACTTAGAATTTGATTCAACAAATAAAAAAGGTTTTTGAGTATACTTTTGACTTTATTATTTGAAATAAAAATCTTCAGACGATTTAAATATATAATTTTGTTTACTCCCCTTCAGTGTTAAGGCTTTGTAGATCCCTACTGAAATAAAACTGAACTTAATGTTCCCACATCTGTAGGTATAAAACAACAATAATAAAAAAATACTAAAAGGCCAGAGCTATTTTGTTAGTCAAATCATTGAAGTCTTAAGTCTTAATACTATTATTAAGAAACGTCAAAAACGCTTTTTTATACAAAAATCAAAAGTCAAATTGACGACTCCTTTTTCTGTCACCATATTTAATAAAAATATTTTGTTTGTGTTTTTTAAAAATGATAAATGAGATCCAATTCTGAGATCCAATATTTTTGACATCAGTATTCAGGGTACAAGTTTTACGAGTACATTTTTATTAACCGCAAATACCGCAATCAGGCATCACGTTCGAAAACTAAATATTTGCATGTTTCATATTTTTATCTACAATCTACATGACAAAGTAAAACGAATGGCCAGCGAGACCCGATGAATGCGAAAAATCAGACCTCCGCGATTATGCTGTTATTTCGTCGGAAAATTGGACGATAAACGTAATTCTGACATGGTTCATTAAACGTTTAACACTTCATAGAATTTCACTCATTCGCGTAAATTACAGACCATTATCACATTTAAACTTTTGCTCTGCAAATGAGGATGGAACTGTTTGGGAAAGACAGAGGGGTTGTTTCACAATGCTCCAAATAACATTTTTTTCTTTTAAAATTTCTTTAATATTATTGGAATTTGACACTCAAAGAGGTAATGTTTTTCTTTTAAAGGGCGCTTTTCCACTAGACGTCACGTCAACGGCAACGGCGATGGCACGGCGACGATCACGTGACAATATCTATGGGAATCGATGACATGCCGTGACGGTACCGTGCCGGCAAGTGGAAAAGCGTGTCATATAATTTCATTGATTTTTATACATTATCTCACCTACGATATCGTCGACGGTACCGTGCCGTCGCCGTTGCCGTTGACGTGCCGTCTAGTGGA
The DNA here is from genome assembly GCA_029255725.1 of Scrobipalpa atriplicella. NCBI lineage: Eukaryota > Metazoa > Arthropoda > Insecta > Lepidoptera > Gelechiidae > Scrobipalpa > Scrobipalpa atriplicella. Next base: position 62,067 of record JARACY010000466.1, on the reverse strand, counting down.
AAAGCGCCCAAAGTTCCATTATAAATTAACGTTTTACGTTTATGTTTTTAGGTTATAATACTTTACCAAGTGCCAACAATAGTAAGTACCTATAAATTATAATTATTAAATATATTGCGTTCAAAAAGCATCCTATTTTCCCGTATTCTTCTCTACAAACTACTTTAATAAAATAAAAGCAAATAAGATACTTATTTAAATGCGTTAAAAACAAAAAAGACGTCTACTCACTGACTGTGAAATAAAAAATCTATAAGTACATTTTCTTTACTTGGTGCTTCTTCATTCAGAGCTCAATAGGATCAATGTAGGCATAATAACAATAGATTTTTATCACAGGGTAACAGCCCGGGGAGAAAATGTGCATTACCCTACATAGGAACATTGGAGTGGATGCGACTAAGCGAATGGTGCCTCTCTCGAAACTTCTTAGTAGGTACTAGGTAGTACTTAATTCAATTTTGTAGGGAAGTGCTTTTTACCTACTAATTGTTCTAAAAAACTGTTTAGTAGAAAACGGTTTGAATTTGTCTCATGAGCAACTGTTTTTTTTTGTCTGAACATAATTCGTAGTATACCATAATAGCGTAATTGGGTTTTTTATAACACTTTGATAGGACTAATAGTTGCGGATAATTATGACATCCAAATACTTCAAATACAACATGATATAAATAATCGTGATATTTATAATAGTATTATTTGACAAAGATAAGGACAGAGTAAGACTTTGTGTAGGTACTAGAATATTCTGTATATCTGAAGTCTAAACTCCACTGCTTGCTGGTAAGTTAGAGAATAAATTAACTATATAGCTCTTTCTCTTCAAGAACGGAAGACTAAGCATAATAATGACTAAATATGCTAACTTCTTGGCTAATGCCCTCGATTCTGGCCGCCACATTCTTAACTAATTTTAAGATAGCGATGTCACTTTCTTTACTTTGACATAAGAACAGGATAGCAAATAAACACATGTGTTTGACGTTCCTAATTTGACATAAGCTGCTTTAAATAAGAACCGAGCATAGAACATGTTCCTTAATTTACGTTAAATAAGCAATCTAATGTCAAATTTAAGCAATCTAATGTCAGATTAGAAATGTCAGTCATGTGTTTATTTGCTATCCTGTTCTTATGTCAAATATAAGAAAGTGACAGCGCTACTAAGAATTAGAATTAGTTTTTATTTTATTACTTTGGAGGGTTAAAGATAGCCAATTTTAGTCAATAGAAATACGAGATTTCGTAAAGTTAAGTAGGTATTTTTCAATTTGCCAATATTGGGCTCTAGAACTCTAGCTAAATATTTTTCATTTGAACTGACGCGATAAATCAATTTTCTATTTAATGTGAAATCCTTTTCACGGTTCTTATTTAAGCCGCTTTGAATATTTAAATATTAAAATTAGGCATACAGTTTTAAGCAATGGTAAAATATCTTCCATGCTGGACTGGGAGCGATAGAAAAACATAGAATGTGCCAGCTGCATCTCCTCCCGGGCATGCTGTAAAAACCAGCTAAGGGATTCGAGGGATTTAGTATAATATTGTAATATAGGCGATGGGCTAACTACCTATCACTACAGCAATATACAGATCTATCTAAAACAACCCTTAAAACTTGTCAGACGTGGCGTAATGACCTTTGTTTGGTTCGTTAACGCTCTCCCTATATCCCCATTAGGGATAAAGTCGTGATTTATTTATTATGTATGTAAAATATCTAAAAGATTTCTTTGTTCCCTCTTGCTTTACCTCTGCATCTCGAAAGATGCGGCTCCGGCTAAAGAAACCGAGCCCATGATCTCTTTGTTATGTTCTTCTAGTCTAGAGGCTACCACTACCCACTCACCTAATATCATCATCATCAGGATGATGGTCCGGAGGCAGGTCGAGGCGGAGGTCACCCAGCGCCCGCGCCGCGTGCCGCCTCCGCCTCTCAAACCACAGCCTTCTTTGTTCCCTCTCGTTGTCCCTCTGCACCCCGAAGAATGTCTGCGTCTCCCGCTTGAGGTAGTCCCTGACGGCCACCGTGTGTACCCTGTCGAGTAAACCAAATACGTAAATTTGGAGTCGAGTCGATAAACGATCCGACGAAAGTTGAACCATACCAATAAAAGTGAGCGCAACATTTCACGATAACTGAATTAATAACGTTATGCGAGCGATGCGAGCGCCATATTTCACGAAATGCGATATGCGAGCGAAGCAACATACTCGTTACTCGTATCTCAAAAAAATATCAGTAGGTAAGTATAAAGCAAGTTCGACACTTCATGGAAAATGAATCAATTCGATCCGACTTCTTGACAATTCACGAAAATGTAATCAATCAGTCACACAAGCATAGCAAGCGAAACATTTTACGGAAAAAGATAGAGGTTCTCTGAAATAATAGAGGCGAAGAACATTATTTTCTTTTCAGAAGTGTCCAGATATGAACCGGAGGCTTTAAAAAACCCTGACCCGCTACTGTGTGGGCCAGATGTTTATAGGCTCACCTGCGTAATCGAACACCATCTTCCTGCTCCGGCTGCGGCGTGGCTTCAGGGGGCGGTTGTTGCTGCTGCAGGGGCACCGGGGGCGCCGACACGACGCGCGGGGGCGACGCCGGCGCGGGCAGGGGCGGCGCCGACGCGGCCGTGGGCGGCGAGGAGGTCTGGTACGCGAGCTGCGGTGCCAGCAGCCCCGCGCTTGAGCGCCTGCGGAAGGGAAAAATGCCGGTTAGCAAATAATTTGTTACGAACAATAAACATTAAAGTTTACGAAAGACTCAACAGCTAAAAGCTCTAAATATTCCTCGATCAACCATTTTGGTGGTGATCGAAAACATTCTCAATATTAAGTGGATCTCTACCACTGAATCGGCAAAATACCACAATCTGCCAGCCGCATTTCGATGTCCCGACCAACCCAGAATGCCGAAACGTCAAAAGACGAAAGAATTCGAGAAATTCGAACCGAAAGCCTCTTAATAAGTATGTTCGGAATCCGTTATTCCCCGGTAGACGGCGTCATCGTCGAATGGGCCGGATTGATTCCGTATTTCCGATTGCAATCCCGTCGCAAATCAATTTTCAATTACAACGTACAAACCCGTAGCGTAAAACGAAACGTAAATTGGGCTGAATCTAGATCAGATAAACACTTGAACCAATCCTATTTCTATTGACATAATTTATACCTACTTAGTTTTTTTCTTCTTGTAACCCATTTAAAAAAGAGATGTCTATCTTAATGATGAACACTTTATCATCTCATCAGGTAAATGACGTCACAATATTCAAGGATGCTTCTTTTTTTGTTAACTGTAAAAAGTATCCTTTTGACACAATTTAGGATGGTTTTCTTAACATAGTCGTAGCTACAACATGTAAGAAAACACCCTTACGGCACAGGATATACACAAGTTAATCCTACCCATAAAAAAGCAATAAAAAAATAATAAAATGAATCCGAGCAACTTTCTCCTAGAAATAATGCTCTCCAAAATATGCAGAAAATGGTTGTCCTGTACAAAATTTAGGCTCGTATTTATAAAGCGATCTCAAGATTGAGATTGAGAGCAATATTAAGTATGAATTTAACAGATCGTTTTGTACTGAAATGACATTTCTGATACGGACTCAAACTCGCTGTCACTCTTGAGAGCTGATTATAAATACGGGCCTTAGTTTATTAGGAAAGAAAATCCGGGGACCATCAAACTATATTATATGATACCCAGGAACCCAGGATACGGGGACCTGTCCCTAAGGGATCTTGCTCAAGGAGTGATTGATTACTGCTTCTAGAGTAATTGGAAATCTGAGATGTTTCCATTGCTATATAGGATAACCTTTCAAGGAGTATACCAAAATTTTAAAAAATATATATTTACGCCTACGCAAATTGTATTTTATGACCTTATGAAGCGATATAAAGATTGAGATATAACAGGCCGTTTTGTGCTGAAACGCCATTTCTGATACGAACTCAATCTTACTGTCAGTCTCGAAAACTGTTTATCAATACGGGCCTTAAGGTGTCTCTTTTCGATTTTGATATTACATTTCGAGACATTTCAATTTTATAGGTGTCTCGTGTCATTGCTCTCTTTATCTTTGTGCACTAAACTTTTACAACCAAATAAATAAACATAAGTACTATTTTGTACAGGTTAATTTCACAGAAACAGCATACTCAAAAGAGTTACTTACATAACAAAACTGAACAACCTTCACAAAGCAATTTCTTTGAAGAATGTCTAAGTTTCAGCCGACAAAAAAATTATAAGCAACAAAAAATAAATTACTGTCTAAAAATAGGGACGCGTTTATTTTTGACAATGAAACACAAGTAGGCTTTTCATAATTCTGTATTTATAACCGTACTCATTGGGATGGCAACCCTGTGCTGAGTGTATTAAGCCGTCACAGGTGTGCTCGCGAGCTGGCAATAATTTGCACACAGCTAAGGCAGGTAAATCAAGATATAACTCTTAGAGTCGTGTACAGACCCAACGGGCGTACACGAACTTAAATGTTAAAAGGGAACGAGATCAAACACGTTACCGCTTAGCTGGTGACGTCTCGTGGTTCACTGTTTGTCTAAAAGTGGTATTCAGTTGAAAGAACTACTGATTTAATGTAGGATGTTTTTATTAGTGACTGATATTTCAGGCTAAGGATATATACCTAATAGATAATTTAATGCTAACAACGTACTTTTTCTTAGAAACATTAAGATATTAAAGTACATCATAGTAACTGTACCTATCAGCTGTTAAAAGACAAAATAAACAAATTACAGCTTTCTAGCTCAGAGAATATTGGCTATTCAGAGAGGCAACGCTGCCAGTCTTCTGGGAAACTTGCCTCGACGCAACATCCTGGATAACATTTTTTATCTGTAAATCTAAACCGTTATTGTAATAATTGTATTTGTGATTGTATTTAATAAATAATTGTTGCAGTAAAAATCACAACACAATATTCCAAGAACATATTTTGTTCACAAAGTCACGCATGGTCTGTACACCGATTTACGTAAGCAATGCCTTTGATAAATATTCCTTATTATTGTGTCTCATAGAAGACGCCGGGTGAATGCAAGATTAACGCACAGAAGGTATAAAGCAGATCCCGGAATAGGTATAAAAGATACTTAAATTTAGATTAAAATAAGTATCACATTTTAAGCAATCAAAAGATTTGCTCATTGCAAGATTTTCAATTATTTTTACGTTATTTTATGTCGTCATTCAAAGTCATGGTTATACAATAAAATAAAACCTTTGAATGAAAATATCAATAATTCTACAATAAATGATTTGTACAGTTGGTATTTAAGAATATTAGGTATGTGTAAAAAGATTTACATTAAAATATTTAAAAAAAAATGTGAATTTTGTTCTCGATTTTATCCAATTTGTAAGACTGAAAAGTAAATCAACAGCTTGCAAGCAGCATCAGGCTGCTATAAATAAATCAGCTCTTAGTATTGACAGTAAGTTTCAGTTTGTACCAGAAATGACATACAAAATGTCCTGTCAAATCTTTACTTATTTTATCTCTCAAGCTCGAGAAAGCTTTATAAATACGAGCCTTAAACAATAGTGCTCATTTTAAAAATACCCCGCCAGATATCCTCGAGAAAGCGCACTATTAATAAAAGAAACTTTGCGCTCCATTTTGTGGCAAACACTACACTGGAATAGCGCATTAATTAGCTGGCATTCTTTTGAATGCAAGTTATGCAAGTGTGTTTGTTTATTTTAATGTTAAAAAACAGCAACGTACTGATATTCTATGTCACATATCTGTAAGCCTGTGATTTGAGCTAAGAAGGGTTAATACGACGAGTACATCTAGCTATACTTCCATGCTGAACTAGGATAGAACATCATAGAATGTTCCAGCTACTTCTCTCAAAACAGAAGAAGACGAGGGTGGTTTCGGAGTATTGCAATGTAGGCGCAAGGATGCTGAAACCCTATCGGTTAGCAAATACGCAGATCGTTTTTTATTCTAAAATAACAATCTGTGAAAATTCCTATTATAAGGTCGATGATGATACTTTGCTTAACCCGTATACATTTATATACGTTTATCTTTGTATGATTTTCTCAAAGAATGCGTATTATAAACATAATCAACTCTACCATTTTGTGGTGCATTAATTAGTTGGCATTCTTTTAATACATCCTGAGGCGGCTTCGTTGCCGTTAATGTTGACATTAATATAAAGCGTTTTTGCTTTGCCTACCTACTCTGTAAGGGATACTGGCGTGACTATAATGATATTCTCGAGGTATACTAGCTGTAAACAAGAGTAACTGTACCATTTTGTGGCGAGGACTACACTGTTACAGCGCATTAATTAGTTGGCATTCTTTTAATATATCCTGGCGCGGCTCCGCTGCCGTCCGCGTTGAGTTATTGCGTTCGTGCTTCGCATTACAAATTTCTACCGGTTTTGTAACTATGGCGACTAATCCAACCTAGAGAACTGTTACACAGTATACATAGCATACATATACATATATTTGTACAAAATCGAACTCAATCTTTCCTCTAACTTACTCTGTATCTCTGGCCTAAATTCGAAGGAAAATCTACAAAAATTAAAATAAAAAATCCATACTCTACTCTTAGATGACGGGATGACTTTATATAGGTACAATACTGTATTCTTGCGAGTTCAGTAGAAAATTTAAAAATGTTAACTGATCGGGTCGTTCAACCTTTCCACCAGACGAAGATTATTGATTACAGGTATACGAATTCACGAAACCAGGATACTATTTATATTATATTTTATTTATTTCTATAGTCTTGATAGAAAACAAATAAAATGTTTTAAAGTAAACCAACCGTTATCGGAAATCTTTTTATAATAATCTGGTTTTTGCGGCATCTAGTTTTCGTAGCCGCGTAGAGGGGCTACGGCGTAGCGAGACGTTTGGCAAACTTCCCGGGTTCTCATGTAGTTAAAACTTGCCAATTCTTTTTAGAATATTGAATTGCCTTTGTTCTGCCATATGCAGCCGCGCGGAAGCCAGACGCCATCTTTTGTTTGCTGCGAGTTGATTTTTTAAAAGAAAAAACACAAAAACAATAGGAAAAATTGTATAAATCAAAGTGAGATGGGAACTGCGAACTCTCTTCTGTTTGATGGCAGAAACAAATTGGCTGGAAGAGATCTCTTATTCTTGGATATAGATCTTACTTTTATAATCTGTCCCTATGTATTAGTTATGCAATAACGAATTATAACCCAATTTTTCCCTACAAATCTCTACTATTGCTGCACTTCCATTAAATCAAACTTGACCAATCCTGAATTCCAACAGTTAGATTGCAAAGTTCACAATCTCGAATACCGCGGGAATCGAACCGAACACCTCAGGAATAGCAATCGCATAACCCAGTATCTGCATTATTACGTTCCGACGTGAGCTTACTGCAAATGCGCCAATACCTCAATCTTAGTTCGCGGAAACTACGCTCAAGTGTTAGTGGAATTCGGGTCATTGTTATTTTTCTTCTCACATCAGTTTGTAACATATTATTGTACACCGCATTCTTTTATAGATTTCCTATCTTTACCATATTCTCACTTATATCTTTGCTTCCATGCTGGACTGGGAGCGATTGAAAAACATAGAATGTGCCAGCTGCATCTCCTCTCGGATATCCTGTAAAACCAGCTCCTGGATTCGAGGGTTTAAGTATAATTATTACAATTAAGTCGATGGACTGACTAACTGTCACTACAGCGATATACATTACAATCTAAAATTTCCCTCAGATTTGGCGCCTTTTACGATGTGTTTTACGCTCTGCCTACCCCGTAAGGTAAGGGATAAAGGCATGACTTTATATATTTATGTACACATTAGAGGTTTTCCTATCTTACTATATTCTCTAGAACTTCTGTAGACTACTCACTGTAAGATTTATTTTTTCCTAGAAATAAGTAATTCCTTTTTGACTTCCTGGTACGGCATGACCTAAGTGTCTTAATTAGTAACAAAAAAAGCTAAAGGAATCACTAAAATCTGGCGGTTAACATTTCTATCTAGTTAATAGTTACTTTAGCAATGTCATCCCAGGGCCATCAGTTGCATGTGTCGTTGTGAGCGCTAACTAACAATTAACTATATTAAACTACGTAGAATTACGTCACCCAAGTTTAAGCCGACCGCTCTGATTAGTTAGGACTGTGTCTAATCACTATTTAATGCGGGTAATCTTGTCTATCTGCCTCTGTGGTTTAGTAGGCTGTGACTTGGACTTTCGTGACGTGGGTTCGGTTCCCATGAGAAAAAAGTTGAAAATCCCATAAGATTTCTTCCAGTCCAGCATGGAAACCGCACTTAGCGTGATAGACAATGGAATTTCAGAGCAAATTCCAGTAAAGGGGTCAACGCCCTCGTTCACCTTCATAGAGGTCGCAGGTACATTCAGGCACAGAATAGATTTTACAAGCATTCAGGTAAATTCTCTCTATTCTCTGTTCTACGCTACATTATTTACGCCGAGCCGCCACGCTTATTTATGTTAAAATGTTTCACACATTCTTTTCATCGTGAGAAATCCAAAGCAACATCTTATTTTAGAAGAGTATTTCTTATACATTTTGAAATATATTTCAGTCTATTGGTGTTAGAAAATTTAAACAATTTAAGTGTAAAACACAAACACATTCTCACAGTTTCAACTCTACTTTTTATTTTCAAACGTTTTATAGCTCCGAACATTGTTATTAAAGCAAACTATAAAAATCGTTTTCAAAGTTTCCAATGACGTCATAGCATTTAAATAGCAAAACTCTACTTTACATTTTCATACGTTAACTTTAATTGTAAAATAAAGTAAGGTATGCTCAGAACATTGTTATTAAAACAAACTGTTAAAATGACGCCAATGACTTCAATGTTGCCAATGACGTCATAGCATTGCAATAGTTATACACTTTCTTGGGGCGTGACGATGTTGCGAAGTATCATGTCTCCACAGAGTACATTAATAATTCAGCAGGAGAGAGGCGAACGAGAGCGACACTATTAGGGTCAGATCACATCGGGAAGCGACACGACACAAAGCTGCTTGAAGAATGGTGGGCAAATAAATGATTACAAAATGTAAAAAAAAGAAGCACACGTGTCAGAAGTGAAACTTCTTTGACATTTTATCGGCTCGAGCGTAACGGGAACATTCACCATGACGCTACGCCGTGACGTGACGTGACCTTGAAATTTTACTTCAACGCGCCTAAAGAAGTTTCACTTCAAAAGATGCATCTCATTGTAGGTACCTATTTACGCTTTTGAATAGTTCGCGCCACGTCGCGTCGTATCGCTTACCGGTGTAAACTGACCCTTACAGTATGCGAGACGTCGGAAAAGTGTTTCACGTTCACGTTTCCCTGGAAAACGTTGCAAATTCGTGTCGATAGAGGAAACACTCCCGTTAAAGAACCCCCGACCCCTCACCCCTGAATATTTCAACACAGCATCCTTCCCACCAGACATTTTTTACCCGATACGAAGGTATGGCAAGAACATTTCAATTTACATGCCGTGAAATGAAAATAAGGCTGGGAAAAATATCAAAAATGTTTGCGCTTTCAACAATTTCATGCCGGCTCATTTTGTGTGAAAGTCTTTTTATATTCTACGCTGTCAATTGAATTGGGGTGACTTTATCAATGTGTCAAACGAATATGGACCCCTGAGAACTGAAACGTTTCATTTGAAACGAATTTCATTTTATTCTCTCTCTCTTTAAGTTTTTCTTTTTCTGAAAGTCGACTGCGAACTTTTTTACAGTAGGTAATATTCCTTTTTTTTTCTATGTGTTATACCTATGATATTCAATTAACAATGCAGGTAGACTTCATAACAAGAACCCATGTTGGATAGAACATTTACTTATTACCCTAGGTACTTAATACAATACGGTACGATACGAATATTTTATTGCACTCAAAATATACAAAGACATACAGAACAACATGAAACACAAGAGTAACATATGCGGCGTTATTACAAGGGAACAATTTCTACCAGGCAACTTTAGAGTGATAGAAAAAGCGTAGCAATAAGTAATCAATAACCATTTCTATTATGGTAGAAAATTTTAATCTTCTTTTTAAAACATGAATAGTACAATATTTCACAAACGCCGCAGAAACCTTGCCTCTAATCTTCTAAGAACCAACCGGCTCGAAGAGTATTCCTGTGTTCTTTAAAAGCAACACATTTCTTCACAAGTGGCGCATTCCGCGAACCGCTTCAAGTTATAAAGGGGATGTAACCTTTTTGGCATAGTGTGAATGGCGACCCTTATATTTTATAAAAATCTTTCGACGCACGATTAGTCTTAAGCTATTCGACACGTAAATACAAACCTAAAATATACTTCGTAATTTTTGTCTAAAGCGTCACATTACTGAGATATTTTCAATTTAAAATTGGTTTTACGAAATTCCAATATATTTTTAAAATCTTTCGGTAATGTGACCCTTAAGCCAAAAATCTCAAAAGATATTTTTTATTCCTATTTGTGTGTAGAATCGAATGGTTTAGGTTAGATCGTGCGCCGCGATGTTTTTTAAAAAAAATAAGGGTTGCCATTCACAGTATGCCAGGCTTCATACAAATAGTTACATCTCCAGTATGTCATTTCTAGGCCCCTTTTAGTGCACGGAAACTTGGCCTGTAGAAACTTCCCAACTGCAACATTTTACCGAAGTCACTAACAAAATATCCGACACAATAAATTTTTGCATAAACTTCCTGAACTATTTCGAAGGTAAATAATTCATGCGCTGCGCTCTTGTATTTCATGGGAAAATATACTGAACAGAGAAGCTTCGTAAACAAGTCAGTACTCATTGCTAACTGCTAGTAGGTACTGCTAAAGTATTGTAAGGGAATGGAATGTGTCACAACACTGCATTAGCTATTATAATGCAATTACGCCTTTATCGTCAATGGGATAAGCAGAGCGTCAACGACCTAAATTCAGGTTGTTCCACCACGTCCGACAACTTTTGAGAGTTATTTTATTTCAAATGGAACTTACAGTGACAGGTTGTCATATTTTAATGATAAGAATAAGCTTGCACAATGCACATTCTATGTTTTTATTTAATCGCTGCCAGTCGACAGTCCATCAAAGATATCTCGAAGCAATATTAGGTATAACAAAGTTTTTATTCTAGGTGTTTTTATGCTATGTTATTCTATGTAATACACTCCTACAAGAAAGTAGGTATTTACTTAAGACACCCGTATGTTGTCAGTGAGTGCTCAACTTCTCTCGTGTGATATAAGATGAAAGGTCGTCACTTGTTTTATTTGTTCGAGCAGAAACATGGTACGAATATAAATCTGTATTCATGTAGTGTATTCGCTTAGGTAGGGAAGATTCGCTTCGTAATGCTTAGATTTCGGTGAGGTCAATGACTTTTGTTAATCTTAGAGGTCCGTAACTTTCTTGGTTTAAATTATTTATGAACATAATTGTTCATGATTAGATTACCAGTTTCACTAATTACGATTAAGTAGGTACCTTACCTACTATGAGAATTACGCTTCTAATATTTTATGTAGAGTTAGCATAATATGATATATCATAAATCTTTTATTACATTTTCAAATTTTATACACTTGGGTGGGTCTTTTCTAAGTACCAATTCGAAAAGAACATTATAACAAAATAAAATACATTTTTGTTTTCGACACGACACGATTCAAATAAACAATTTTCCTGGAATCATAAGGAAACCTGTAAAAAAAAAAAGAATAAAAAATGAATATTTAATTTAAAAAATATCGCGTTCTTCACGTGTCTGGAAATCAAACCCGTCGCCTTCGCACAAAAGAATAATTACTTAAATCAAATACGTTCTCATGAATAAGAATGAGTTCTTATAAAATACCTAGCGATGATAAATAAATGTTCCTGGGGGAAACCTGTTTTTTATCTAGTACCCTGTTTCAAGTAACAATCACATAATGAAATGGTAGGTATGTTTTAAAGAAAAAGCTGAAATCTTACCGGAAACTTGAGTAAATTTTCATAGCAGCAACACTCTAACGGGATTGAGAGGATATTACTCTTAGCGAAGGTGCTTTTAAGCTCAACCGTCAGATTACTTGGAGCAATTCTACTACGAGTGGAGAAGATTTAAGACCTCCAGCTAAGTGAAGTTGAGAAATGAGTGACTTGAATATGTAGTTGAGGTGTTATTTCTACCTAGCTTAAACTTATGAGAGTTCTTGTCTGACTCTAGCGCCACTTTGTTTTTTATCGCTTTTTATAGAATTTAGTGAGGTACCAATGGAGTGAGTTATTATTTTTTCTATAAAATGCCTTTGCTTGCCTCGGGACTCAGACTTTTTTTAACGCTGTTACAATATTTTTTTAATCCTACAGGACATGCTGAAATGCAAACTCAGCTCAGCTCCTGTGTTTATAAAACGAATTTTCGCGTTTAAATTCTCGTTTTCGAATAAAATTTATTACAAACTTAAAAAACAAAATAGTATAAGGGTATTGCTGACAAATTGAAATTTTAGTTTATCTGAAAATAATATTTCATGTTACATATTGATTTACCTTTTTATCAAAATAGCTCACACACAAAACACGTTAACAAGAAACATTTTTATATGAACAACCGAAACCGAGACTGAATACATCCGATAACATAAAATGTAATTGCTGCTCTTCATCCCGGCCAAACAGCTGTAAAGACATTTCCGTATCCTACGCAAAAAAAAACTACCTTTGATGCTCTACCTACCCAAAATAGGACAGGCGTGATATGAATATAATCTGATCACATTTTTTATTTGTGTTTTTGCACTTAAAGTGCTATTTAATTTATTTTTAAATTATTTTTGTTTAGTTATTTAACATATTTTGGAGGACTTATCACAGTTAACTTTTTTAAAAGCAATTCGTTGTGAAATCGGATAAAAATTCGATGATGAAATATTGGATACTGGACAGCTATCAGCTAGAATCCTCTTAACGATTGATAGCGACATAACTACAATTTTATACACTTTTCAGTAATAGGTACGGCTAGTTAGTGTAAATTAACGAGGCGGATAATTATGAAAATGGGCCTCAGGGCTGATGGCGATAATGTTAATCGTATTTTGTGACGTGAAATCGGCTACCTATATAGGGCCATTTTCCTATTATTTTTATTACAGCTATTTGATAAAAATAAAGCTAACATGGAGCCGAAAGTCTTCCAAAAGTAAAAATGGGGTTTTCAAAAAAATCTGCCTGGAAGCAAATATTTACACACTTCTGTGTTCCGGTTTAAAATAGGCAAAGTATGAATCTATCAATTGACGTATTCAACCATTTCGCCTGCCAAATGTGAAGAATGTGGCAATCAGTCCGTGGACTTCTGTACTATTAGGCGGTTTATAAACTCTGACACCAGAGTTTATCGGGTCGATCGACTCGAAACCCACTCGACAAGAAGATGAAGTGGACCTCTGTAAAACATCTTTGTTTAGTTATTGGTTGCCATTTAAAATATGCCTAGGTTTTGCACATAACACTTCCGGGCTCACCCTTACCCATTCGTTACCCGGAGCTCAAGCCATTAGCTTGAGTGTTGTCCGACCCGAATTACGCCGAGAACGCCGACTATAGATATGTCCGCAGTTTGCTAATGACAGTTCCGTCATATTGCGGCATGTAGAAGCGAGTGAAGTCGGGGACCACAGAATAAAAAGACATTTGGCTACTCCTTTTGGCTACTAGCTTTCTGTCCACAGTTTCACCCGCGTTAAATCAGTTTTCCCGTGAAAATGAAGGTTTTCCCACGATGCGCAGTGATTTTATGTTCTATTCCACGATTTAACCTGTATGTGTGCTAAGTTTCATCTTGATCCGTTCAGTGGTTAACACATGATTGAGTAACAAACATTTAGATATTTTAAATAAATAGTTAACTAATGTTAGATTCAAAAATTTTAACATTCAAACTTCCAAACTATTGCGTTGACAAAATTAATAGGATACGATAGGATATATCCACCTCCATGGCCCAATTACTGTCCGATCAATTTATTTAGCTCTCAGTCCGTAAGTCGCGTGTTTGATTTCCGACAGGACTTTGGATGGATATGATGCAAATGAGACATGTTATCTTTTTGGTCCTGTCAGAATTGGCGATTCCAAGAATAGAAGTGTCTGTATTACTTATACAAATAGTCAGACACTTAAAACACAAGGTCAGATAGGCCACCGTCACCGAAAATCAGTTAAAAGTACTACACTTGACGTGTTCCCAGTTTACTGATTCAACTATCTCTATAAAAATGTTATACTGCTCCTTTAACTTGTACTGTGGATGGACGTCCGATATTGAACGCAATCCGATTGGGTTAATCCTATAACCTGCACTTGAATGAGTTGAGTCGGCTAATAGAAGCTCTCACTTGAGATTGAGATTTGAATTTGACGTTTGATTTGCAACGGGAAAGGCGATCAGGACTAGATCTTTGAATTTGATTTGATTTATGCCACTGGTACCTTATCCATGTAATTGTAATTAAAAAAGGGATGAAAAAGGCGGTAGGTAGTGTAGGTACTCATATTTATTGCTTGCTCTTTCTTACACAAGGTGAGAAATTACCTAAGTTCTTCACCAAGTACACACCAAAGACTGCCTCCGTGGGCTACTGGTTTGAGCCATGGACTCACGAACCGGAGGTCCTGGGTTTGATTCCCAGGGGGAACACAAAGATGATATTTGTCAATTTATCACTTTGTGAGATTTTCCCCAGTTTAGTTAGGATAATTCAGGCTGAATCACCTTATTGTCTGGAAGAAAAAAAAATTCCGTGGTTCCGGTCGCTGTCTTTGATAGTGGTCGTTACACAAAACCACGTCAGAGGCCTATTAGTTGTGCTGTTAGGCTGTTTAAACACTCTGACACCAGGGTTCATCGGGTCGATCGACTCGAATCCCACACGACAAGAGATAGAGACCAAGTACGCAGCGATCAATACTTACCTGTACCAAATATTCATTCATAGGCACAACCTCTACACACACTTAATTTTATATGAAATCAGGCCGCGCGGAATTTTAGAAATTCATATGATCACGGAAGTTAGAATTTCATGTTTAACTGGGAAATACATTTGAACTGGCGCTGTTTCCCAGCCTCATGTGGTTTTAATTTCACTGTAAGTTTGTTTGGAGCTCATGTGAGTTGACCGTCAATGTTACATTGTGTGTGCCATTTATGCATGAGTAAGTGCACTTAATTAGAATCCGCTCCAATAAATGTTGCCAACCAATGGTCACATTTGCATTTGTTACATGCTTTTGTATTTTTAGCCATAATTTGTGGTTTCTGCATACGATGTTTCGCCTTTACGTGGCATCGTTTTATATGCAAAGTCTAAACTAAACAGATTTTTAATACGTACAGTTTTTAATTTGAGGTTTTTAAGGTCCTACTTTTACCGTGTATTTCTAACAACTAAGTAAACATTATCCATCGAAATTCTTGATCTCGCATAATTATTTGTTTATTTTATTTTCATCCAAGATTATTTTATGTGTCACTGAGATATAAACAGAATCTGAACCAATGTACTCCTATCTATAGATACATAATACTTATACGACTAATTAGTGAAGGTAGGGTCTGACTAATAATACAGACGGAATGTGGTTACTAATCTAATTATTCTGTGGCTAATGTAGTGTTTCATTACTCTGAGGATTAGATAGTCCTATAATGGAACCTAATATAACCTTAATAGAACCCAATTTCAAGGCTCACTTGGTATTGTCTTTCAAGCTTGTTATTGTCAGAAAAGAACTTAACTTGCTACAGTAAGTGAATTTAGTAGAAGATTCCGCAATACTCGTCAAATACATTTTAAACTTTCACAAAATAGTAGCACAAACTAGGCACAGCAATCGATACGAACAAACCGAATGCCAATAGATTGGCTAGAAGATAAAATGTAGAACGAAATAATCCTACTACAATCCTTCTCAATTCGCAGACAAGAAAAAAAACAGGCCGATGAACGCTATCTTTATTAGTCCATTTATGTCGTTTATCAGATTCAGTCTGATAGATTATTAACTCCTCTATGAAATGGACATTTCGGAAAATTTGAAAATAGCGGACCATTTTACCAATTTGACGTCACAAACGATTAATATATCGCGATCAGCCCTGAGGCTCATTTTCATAATTATTCGACTCGTTAATTTATAGTAACTATAGTCGCAAAAGGGGCATAAACTTGTAATTATAACGTCATCAACCGTTAAGAGGATTTGACCCGTTAACTGTCCAGTGACCAATATATTTCCATCAAAATTGTAATCCGGTTTCATATTGAATGCAGTTTTATAAACGAAATATAATATTTTGGATTAAAAAGAAAAAAGTTAATAGGCATATTTTTATCTAATTCAGATTATAAACGAATCGCGAACGTATTATTTGTTCCCGAGCCTATTATAAATTATCGTGAATGAAACTCTTTTTTTTTTCTTGTGGGGAAACTATTCTAAAGTTGAACTGCATACAGCAGCAGCAGCAGACTGCCGCAGCAGGTACATATACACGCAAAACTTTAGGATTATCGCTGTGATAGCTATCCTAAGGAAAACAAAAATGTGAAATTTTACATTTTATAGGTGGACCTATACAGAATGTGTCGCAAATACTGGTCCAGACCGGCATTAATCCATTTATCATTATACTTTATCATTGAATTAATCCTTGAAAGTACATCATGCATAAAATGTTTATATTTTATATTAAATAATTTTAGCCATTACCTTTTCTTCTAGACGCATAATAAAATACTTATAATAAATTCAGGTTCATTTGAAAATTTCGAAAGCTCTGAAAGTTCAGAGTTGGCAGCAAATTATAAATTAATTAACAAGAGGCTTTCGGGGTCCAACAATTGCTCTAAGACTGCGATTTGGGCCCGTTGCCAACGGAGGCGACTATTTTAATAATTTCGACTCATGCCTTCTTTTAGAGTACACTGTTGACTCTGCTTGCGGAGAGAAAAATGAGCTTTAAAAATCCTCGGACAGTTTAAATTTATAATAAAAGAAACTAGAATATGCCAGCTGTTCATTGTCTTGGGTGTAAGTAGGTTCTGGTAGAAGAAAGGATCCAAACAATATTGAGTGATTCACTGTCACAAACATCTATAGATTAAGGTTGATAATGTGTCTAACTACAGAAATACAATGCAGTTTCGGATCTCAGAAGTTTTGTCTCAAAAATTGCAAATTAGGTAGTATAAATGAGTTTACTTCAAGTAAAATTTGCTACGGTAGATTTTCATTTCGACGCTACAGGCCTCCTGCCGTCGTCAATACGTAGAAATAGTATTTAAGTATTTATATTTATGCAAGTTAGTCTATAAGGTATACATCGATGGGCCTTATTTTACATTATTTAACATCTACTAATGTAAATATTGCCAGATATAAAATGATTTAATTAAATTTTATTCTTAATTAGCGAACAACGTAAGCCGTGAAATCTCGTTTTCAGTGCATGTAATTTAATTTCAATTTGGCTCAAAAAGCAAGATTTTATAAAGTTCGACAGGTTCACGTCTCGACTCATTCTTCGACGAAATGTCCCGGTAAGATAACGCCGGTTAATTGCAATTCATTAAAGCAGAAAGCCTTCCCTAAGAGCCTCGTGGTCCTCGAGAAAGAATCATTGGGGATTTTAGTGGATAATTAAGTGGAATGTAATTAAAACATTTCTTTGAGTTTACTATAGTAACCGCGATAGTGATGTTGAAGTAATGAGCATTTAAAAGAGAAAATAGTTCTAGACAATAGACTCTATGTGAAATACACTGCCATCCAGGTAAAACGACCCGATAAACCATATTTTCTATGAATTCTTAGTCTTCAAAGCATCAAATCGTCTTTCACTTTTTCGGAATCGATGTTAAAGGTTCACATCGTGAAGTCGTTTCAGCGTGATAATAGAACTTTTATTAAAGATTTTGACATTTTATTGACAGAACTCAGCGGTGCAGCTTGTCACTTCTTGGTAAGTGCTACAACTAAGTATAAGAAACATCTTCAAGCAGCTTCACGCCGCTTATTACGTCGCTTTCCAGTATGAACCGATCCTAAGCTATGGATTGCGTAAGTACTAGTTGAAGTTAGCAATAAGCATAAAGTTTCTTGAATATCATGAATACCATTGAATCAAAACAATCTACCTGTAAACAGAAGCCTATTGACGCCTCTATAATCAACATTCCAAATAGTGGAAACTCTGGAATCGTGTTACTAAGCAAGTAGGTAATATAAGATGTTCTAAAAATAGCAACAACAAGGAAGGCCGAAAGGTGGCGCTACACGTGATTGCGTCCGTAAACAATAAAATTGTACCTTGACATTTCATGGTCAAACTACGTGTTTTACGTGATTCTGATTACTATGTACGGTCAGCGTCAACGAAAAAGTATTTCCTTTATTCCTTTATAATATACTAGTTTAGAAAACCTCCTTTTGACGCTGGGTATATGTAAGTACATTACGCTTATAGCCATTTAATTTAAGGATAAGCAGAATTCCATCCCCTGTGGGGATCGAACATTGAATGTTGCCTCTATAATCAGAATCACAGTAAACCTTTATTCGGATTTATCTATGTTAGACGACCATGTTCTTTTTACTTGTTTTTAACAAGGCACCATAAGGATAAAAAAAAACTTTTTGAGGCCAATATTGTCTCACTTTTGCTATCGGATAAATACGAGTAAGCAGACACTGCTGGAAAAACAAACGCGTCCTATTTAGAAAGGTCGTTGTGTTTGTTGACCTAAAACAAAATATGAGGGCACATCGCGGTACCTATGGAATTGAGACATGAGAAAGCACTTTTAACTCACGACCGCTGTTGGTCAGTTAAAAAAATAAAAGTGAAGAGTACATCGAGATTCGGGGTTCTAAATTTGAAATTATAATAAAACCTAATTAAGAGCCATTATTATTCCTAAAAATCGGACAGGAGTGGCTCTGACACACCTATTTATGGAGTTCCACACTTCCAAAGTCAATGCTCTGCCGAGGTGTGAGAATCCTATTGCTTTGACATTAGCATGAGGATGAAAAAGACAGCTTCTGGGAGAGCTTGCAACATCTGTCTATGTCTAGCGTTTGTTCATGTTGAGTATAAAGTATATTTTTTGGAGTATTTTGTAAAAACCTGATCTGGCCACACATCTCTCGAATCGGAACACTTCGGACTTGCAGCGTGCAGCGTGCAGTCCAACTTCGAATGGTACCTTTATGCTTGTATTTATAAAAGTCACTCAAATTTGATACTAGTTTTAAGTAGAGTTTTAAGTCGCCTGTCTTACTCAGTCTAATTTTTAGTTCCTACTTAGGTACGCTATCACGACTCAGACTTCAGCCGAGTCGCTCCTAATTTATAAACATTATAATTCAAATTTCGAACGCGGGCGCGCACTCGGGATGTGTCGCTAGTCACGTATTAAGTGCGTATCAGCCATGTGTTTTGCGCCATTTATACAGGATGTTAAAATCAATTATACGGGTTGTATAGGGAAGTTATACAGAGTGTTAAAAATAATTATACGGGGTGTATGGGGAAGTTATACAGGGTGTTAAAATCAACTATACGGGGTGTATGGGGAAGTTATACAGGGTGTCAAAATCAACTTTACTCTGTGTATGAGGAAGCTATACAGGGTGTTAAAATCAACTTTACAGGGTGTATAGAGAAGTTATACAGGGTGTCAAAATCAATTTTAACACCATGTATAACTTCTCTATATACCTTGTAAAATTGATTTTAACACCCTGTATAACGTCCCATACACCCCGTAGAGTTGATTTTAACACCCTATATAACTTCCCTATACACAGAGTAAAGTTGATTTTGACACCCTGTATAACTTCTCTATTCACCCTGTAAAGTTGATTTTAACACCCTATATAACTTTCCCTTACACCCCGTAAAGCTGATTTTAACACCCTGTATAACTTTCCCATACGTCCCTTATAGTTGATTTTAACACCCTGTATAATTTCCCCAGTCAATCAAGTGATTCAGCCTACATTGTCCTAGCCAAACTAAGAAAAATCTGGTGAAATCAGCCTTGACACTGGCTGATTTGCCAGTTGCAATAGCCAAATAAGTTAAAAGAAGAAGAAAAAGACTGACTCACGATTATGAACTCGATTAAGCTGATACGTACCTGATTTGAGTGCGGTTGCGTTTATAAATTAACAAGCTACTCAAGTTCTGAGTAAAAGTTTAATTATGACTTGCTTGATCGACTCCCGAGTGCGGTTCTGAGTCTCAACTATAATTGCGGCCCTTAGAGTCTACATCAAATATTATTTTGCAAATAATAAAAAAAGGTGACATAATAATATGGTAACGCCTTTATCCCTAACAGGGTAAGCCAATTAAAATGAGTATTCACCTCTTCTGATAATAACTAATGGTAAAATACGTTAGTAACAAGTTAAATATAGTTGGAGAGAAACACCGAAATTAAACTTCTTAAAGATAATTTCATACTTTTTTCAGATACACTTTTACTATAATAAGAGTGAGTACAACTAAAAAGCCTCCCTCGGCGACAAAATTAATGCTCTTGTTCTCTTTTGTCAGAAATTGGGCTGACAGAAGTCC
The DNA here is from genome assembly GCA_029255725.1 of Scrobipalpa atriplicella. Lineage (NCBI taxonomy): Eukaryota > Metazoa > Arthropoda > Insecta > Lepidoptera > Gelechiidae > Scrobipalpa > Scrobipalpa atriplicella. Next base: position 41,349 of record JARACY010000466.1, on the reverse strand, counting down.
TCAGAGGAATATTGACCTTGAAGGTCACGTAAGTAACTCTATTTGCGAAGGACGTATTACCACAGAATATTATTATAAGTATAGAAGCGAACAGAAACTTGCGAATGAATTCGGTTTATCTGCCCACACACTCACACTAGAAGCTTCTAATTTTCTAGTAAGAAAGATGATATCGGATCTATTTTTAGTAGTTACACATGGCCTTTTTTAAATTAAAGGGAATAGGGTCAACTAGATGAGCATGGACCAACACGCGTCTACATCAATATTTACTAAGAACTGAGACTGACTGAATCTGTGTAAAAATACGTTTTGATCTAAAATAATTAATACATTGGCTGCGACGGCAAAACATAGTTTTTCTAAGAAAAAAAATACTTAGTTGCAAGTGATATTTCGTCGTCTTCAAATTTATTTCAAAAAATTAACCTTCGAATAAATACATACATACATACATAAAATCACGCCTGTATCCCTAATGGGGTAGGCAGAGCAAAAACGACCTAAACAGGTCGTTCCGCCACGTCTGACAAGTTTCGAGGGCTAATACAGATGATGATGTATATTGCTATAGTGACGGGTTGTCAGCCCATCGCCTTAATTTGCAATACACTGAAACCCTCGATTCCCTTAGCTGATTTTTACAGCATGCCCGGGAGGAGATGCAGCTGGCACATTCTACGCTTTTCTATCACTCCCAGTCCAGCATGGAAGCAATAAATATGGTCGAATAAATATGATCAAATAAATAGAAAGTAGTGATCTATTATGGAAAAGTTTGCATTAAACATGTCAAAAACGTTTTAATTAGTCTATTCACGCCCTGCATCCCCTATTGTAGTTGTAGGCAATATTCTAGGTAAGTGGGCCACCGCAATTATGCTGCAAAGCTAGCTTGACACGGCATAATTTATTTTACATATTAATTCACTTATGTACGAGTACGCGGCCGCAGTTGTTAATTGTACGGCCAAAGTAAATATACCTACATTATTGTTATACAACTAAGTACTATAAAAATGACAAAACCTCAAAAGTTGAACCAACTGTAAATCCCTTTCTTTTGTCAAAATTCATAGGCTTTAATAACGACAGGTCACGCCCCTGCATTTCCCGTGAGGTAACAGGAGTCAGCGACAAACATAAAATAAAAAATAAAAACAAATTACTGATCTTCATTTAACGCATAAACGTGTCCCGCGAGGCACGGCGCGTTTCCATTGGACATTTCGACACGACAACGGAAACGGAAAGGATGTCATGTCGGTTGAGTCGACTAGTTCGAAAATCGAACGCCAAAAAATTGCGCAAAGAAAAGTGTTATAGGCAGCCAAAAATATATTCCGAATATAACCGGGGATTTGACGTCAATTTTTGATAGGCGTTACGATGTGAAAATATGTTTCGAAAGGTAAATAAAAGAAGGTATTTCACCTAAACGTATTATGGAATCTCGTGTTCTGAATGAAAACAAAGCATTATTCTGGGTGTCTTTTAGATGAAGATGTATACATATACAAACTCTATCTCAACTATATCATACAACTGAAAAATGTCCTCAAAAGCATGGGTTGCTTCTTATATACCTACCTAGCAACTAAAGATTAGCAGATCGAATTTGAACTCTTATGGGAACCGTTCATAAAAAAGTTGTTCAATTTCTTACAATTCTATCGGATTACACCACCCTTTACACATTGTGTAATCAAAAGGAAGAAGACTATTACTTTTGCGCCGATGCTTGCCAAAATACAAAAAGGTGTTCGTTAACTCCAACCAATTACTTAAAGTACGAGTAGCAGGTAAAAGAAAATCGTCGACGGCAAGATTTATTCGTTTGGATGTAAGAACCGTCGGCCTTGACCTAATGGAGAACGGAACCACAATTCAAAAAGCATATTTTTTCTTTACAAGCACTTTCTTCCTGTTTTATTCGCACATTGTTCGTTTATGCGATGCGTAAAACTTCCTTGTCATAAAATATTACGTTCCGCGTCCCAGTAGGACCGGTATGACTGAATTATTGAAAAACTCGATATTCGATGGCCTGGATAAGGAGTTGTGTGTTATGTTTTCAAGAATGAAAATTGCAGCAGAAAAAGATAAATGTTTTAAAATATTTTGGGTCAGTTCACACCGAGAAGCGACGCGCACTTTTCAAGACCGTGAGAGAACTTATTCACTGTGTAAAAAGATAGACATGAATTCAATGAAAGAACTCGAAATATCCTCTCATTGCGCCCTCTCTCTTCGTGGTAGCAGTGGTGGTATCTAAAACGAGATGCATCATCGAGCAGCTACGCGCAGCTTCCCGAGATAAGCAGACCGTTACTCCTAAAATTCTGCATTTTGAGCCCTCACATAATTGAGCTTCAGTAGCAGGCGGAATCACCCACCTAAATATCTAAAAAGTATATTAGATGATTTCACGTTTTGGAGAGTGCCCGATTGCTCCACATGATAGGCTATCATGTCAGGAGCAGATGTTGCTGTAATTTTTTTTACTAGGGTTTCCTAACATCGTTCACAACCTACTTACGTGGCAGAAGAGATGTACCCACGTAGGTATATAAGTTAATAATCAATTCAAATCATGTCGACATATTCTATCAAATCCCATCTTAATTGGAACCTGGTAGATAATACTCAAACTTTCAAAGTAAGATTATGAACGGACAATGTTCGGCATGAGAACTCCTCCAAGCGGATTCCGATAGACGCATTAACAGACTATTAAAAAGTCTTTATCTACAACTGGTCCATTTAGCGGCAAAACTTGGAAGACAGTTATAATTGCTCGGCATATCTGATGTTCGCTCGACCATTGTTTAGCCAAATCCGCCGATAAATGCTTTTGAACTTGTTCTAAGAATAAAAAATCGTTTAAGTTTTTTTTTTGTTATTTTTTTTGTTTATTCTAATTTTGCATCTATTTATTCACTTATTTAAAGGTTTTTTCAAAGCCAGCTACTCTAATGAAACAGTGAAACTACGAGTAAAATTAAATATAAAAGCCATTTCCCTCTCTCTGGTAAGGTAAGGTACATGGTTAAAGACGAAGAAAAACTTATAAAGAGAGTGACACCAACTTGCAATACCAAAGTGAGTACTAAAGTAATGTGACATTTGAAGCGATCCCGTAGTTTTAAGTGGCGAAGAGTCAACTACCGTCGATCTAAATCACAAAGACGGAGTTTGTCTAAAAGTTTGAGACCCGCTGACCTAGAAACAAGGGGCGCCCAAGTTTTTCAATAAGAGTCGTAGAACATGGTCGGTGGAAAAGTTTGCGCCGGAGGGGGAAGCGCGTAATGTCTTGTAAGTGCGTGCAGATGCGGTAATGACTTGAAAATAATAGGGTAGATAATTTGATTTAATACTTATTTACCTACTGCGGTATTTAATACTAGTCACATAAGCAAATTTTTATAGTTAAAATAAATATAAAAGAAAATATTTTTTTGACAATACGAAAAATAGAAAATACTTCGAAATCTGGGAAACTCAACATTTTGGGATTTTGACTTTAAGAGAGTTCAACCCCATGGTCCTGGAGAATACTGAAATGTAGCTATTATTTCTCATAAAAAACTGCAATGGACCTTGCTCCTTCTTTTTTTTTATTATCTGGAAAAATTCTCCAAAAAATTAGGAAAATTCTTCTGTTTTTAGTTTTTTAATATCTTTATTAATGACTGAGATATTAAAGCTCAAAGTGAGCTCTTCCGCACGAAGAGAGTGGCAGACGGCCCAATATTCAATCGCTCGCAGTGACGTCATCTTTAAACGTGGTGCACTACGTAGTACTAGTAAGTATGTATAGAAGTTTAAATCGCGAAAGTTGATATTTGTCAATGTACAATTTTGTGAGTTTTCCTCAGTTGATTAGGACATTGTAGGGCTGCAGCATCATCACCTGATATTATACAGGGTGTAAAAAAAGTACTAGGTTCCTTTAAACCACATGTTCTACTAATGATACCAAACAACTTTCCCAAAGCACAAAAATTTTTGCTCGAAAAAAAAATTACCCTTTTCCATACAAAACTGCAGATCCCGGAGAGCATCTTTGTATGGAAAAGGCAAAATATTAATAAGTCCTACGACGGCAGACAATCTCCTTTCCGAATAAGATTCAAAAAATAAAAAATATTTGCGGATCGCCGTAATTTTTTTGGATTAAAATATATAGGTACCTTAAATCTCTTATTTACATATTTTTAAAGCTACTTAATGTTGCAGCCCGCGTGCCGGGGTTGTTAGACGGGACTGCTAAATATACTTTAAACGAGATATTTTAGTATGATCACCATCTTGAAAAAATAACTAAGGCCGGTATTTATAATCAGCTCTCAAGAGTGACAGCGAGTTTGAGTTCGTATCAGATATGTCATTCCAGTACAAAATTACCTGTCAAATCCGCACTCAATATTGCTCTCAAAATCTTGAGATCGCTTTATAAATACGAGCCTTAGTCTCAAAAATTACATGTCAGAGGTTAAAAACTATGATGAACACTGATGTCAGAGGTTTACAACTATGATAAAACCTTATGACAGAGTTTTTAAACCGTCTAAATAGTTCACCTAATATGCCTCTATCATGGTTTGTGTAACTACCACTATCAAAGACAACGATCGGGCCTGCCACCTTAACGTGCCTTCCGAGGAGCGGATTTTTTTATTTTACACCAGGTGATGCAGCCTATAACGTCATAACCAAACTGAGAAAAATCCTACAAAGTAATAAATTAACATATATCAACTTTATGATCCCCCCGTGGGAATCGAATACACGACCTGCGGATTGAAAGCTTAGTAGACATTCGGGAGCAGGACTACTAGACCACAGAGGCAGTTCACAACTCAGAATAACAAAATATTTGCGTGAAAATTAATATTTCTATGCGTGAAACAAATATAACGCAATATAAACCACAGTACTGCATACGCCGCTTTCACAGTTCGCCGCCGCGGCATGTTTAGGTAAAGATGACGTCACATCGGCGACACCGCGAGCACCCGTAATTTCAGAAATTGAAAAAAGATGCATTAACTTCTCGCGGTCATATCTCTGGAAATACTGCATGTATCGAGCTGAAATAAAAACTAGGGTAATCTACATGATCTAAACACTAATATAAGGTATGTTATAACGTGATATTCGAACCTAGGAGTCTTGTCCATTGTCTTTGAATGAATTGAAGAGTTGATAGTTTCATAGTTTTAACGAGTTATTATACCAAGATTTAATTATTAGATACCTAGTTTCGGCGTTGTTACAAGCACTATGATAACAGGCTTACTCGTAATCAACTAATTTAATGATAGTCGACTCGATCAACCCTAGGGTGAGAGTATTTAAACGAGGCATTTATTAAGGGCATGACTCTTTTTTGTCGGGTACAAGGTGAAAAGGTACAAAGGAAAACTTAATTAACATCTCGCCAAACAATAAGTTTAGTTCCAACAAAAAGTATTATATTATATCGTCAATATAAAACGACACTCGACGCCGTTCAGTGTCAATTTTATCACTGATCGTAAGTAAGTGACCTGGTTTTGCGCGTCAATATCTAAAGTCGCAAGCATGCTCGTAAGTACAAACATAATTTTGTCGCACTCAGCATACAACTAGAGCTAGTTCCCATTTTTTACGTATTTTCAAAGTTAATTTTTTTTAGCACATTGCCTCCTTTTTCTTTTATATCTATAATCATCATGTTAATTTTAATTAATATACAATAAAACATAAACAGAAACCTTCTTATCGAGTGGGGTTTCAAGTCGAAAAAGACTCTATGAACTCTGATTTCAGAGTTTTAAAACCACCTAATAGGCCGCTAACAAAACAGATATTAAAAACATAAATCAAATAATATGAGAGTGGAATGGTTTTTTACTGCGTTCAGGCAAGACGGATAGCCTATTGGGTATTTGATCCCGCTGATCACGCAGAATATAAGGCAAACAATCTCGCAGCCAACGGGACTGGAAAATTATGTGGAATCCTGATATTACTGGAATTATAAGTCTGTATATGATATTGGTTTACAAAAACGGCACTAACTTTTTAAGCTATAAAGAGGCCAGAATGTTAATATGAGATTTAAATTCTTTACGAGAGTTTTCTTCAGGAGAAAGATTCAAGTGGCTTCTTACAACTCCAGAAATATTCCTACCAAGCTACTGAATAACATCAATAAACCAATATACGAATAATAATACATAGTCGATTAATAAAAAAAATAGATATTCCGTCCGTATCCAGTGCTCCCAGCCCTAACGTTAACCTCAATAAAGGTTGGCCTGCCCTGAAGTTAGCTGAACTCAGAAAACTGTTAACGGACGCAAGAAGCTGCTCCACTCATCCTTATCAAACAAAACTTAGGTATTAATACCGAAAGACATTATTCCACGCCATTTAGTAGAAATATGGAAGATTTATTACAGGTTAGAAGCAGTTTAAAGTACTTAAACATTAGAAAACTCAAAAACACTTGAAGTAATTATGATTTTTTAAAAATTGTCAGAAGGATTGCAAAAAATTACATTTTCAGCATGATTGTTCACAAGATTTATAAACGCGTTTATTGCATCGATATTTTTAAGCGAATAAACGTGCCAAAGTCGCGTAGACAGCTCTTAAAGAAAATATACCCTATCCTTAAATTTAGCTTTAGCTAGGGACATTTAGAATCGAGTCCAATAAGGGAGTACTCCAGCTAAATTCCGAAGCAGCTAATTTACATGGCGAACAGTTTACGTGCCTGCCTCACTGTCCCCCCGAGTCGTCATTGGCATGCTCCAGCAATTACTTCCAACATCGACGCGACGACAAAGTTACACTTTCCATGCACATTGCTTTGAGACTGCCTAGGACTCATTTTTATTTTGCTTTAGAAAACATCGTTTCGAAAGGAAAACTTCAGCTAAATTCCAAAGCAGCTAATTTACATGGCGAACAGTTTACGTGCCTGCCTCACTGTCCCCACGAGTCGTCATTGGCATGCTCCAGCAATTACTTCCAACGTCGACGCGACGACAAAGTTACACTTTCCATGCACATTGCTTTAAAAATTTGTGTCTAAAAATAAGAGAGATCTACCTAGATAGAATTATAAAAAAAATCTCGGTTGACATCCTAGGAGTATAATAATAAATCTTAGCCATCACATAAGTGAGTGATTATTGGAAAATCACACAGAAACGATCAATACACTACTGTAGTTACTATAGTTACTGTAGTGTAGAGTCGGCATGTAAAGAAATGACACTACTCATCCATGTAGCTATAGAAAATATAATCATCAAATTTTAAATGTTTTAAATAATTTTGTACTTGAAGCTTATATTTCTCTCAATCCCTTTTCTAGCAATGAAACCCATCATGGAACTGTCGCCGCTACGTAGCAGTGCGGATGAACCCAATTTACTTTTTACAACTTCACTAATTTTGTCTATAGAGATAAATTACATAAAGTCGCTTGTCCTTTAACGACCGAATTGACCCAGTATTTACTTTTTGTTAAGTAAAAGTCTTTTATTCACAGTTCGTAAGGAAGCATTCTTTAGTAGCTGGTTTTTAAGGAACTCTGACTAGTGATTTAGGTTTTATTTGCATCTATATTTAAGGTTGTTTTATATAGTACACGTACACTGAAACAAATGCTAAAGATATTTCCCACGCAAGGCAAAAATTTACGCAAATGTGTTTTCCAGTTTGATGGATAATATGATTAATGTGATGTCAGTTTAATTTCTTCATAACTAATTTCCAACCAATTTAATCCGTGCCTTACAAAGCACCACCGTGGGCGTTACTTCATATAACTTTTTACAATCGCCTCGCAAAAAATGATTTATTATTCCACTAGACGTTAATACCTTTCAACTATTTGAAAACCCCACTTTCTACGAGTCCAATAACCAGGTGCTTTCCAAGGTGGGGCAGGTCACAGTTTTATTGTTGTGCTCCGAGACAGTGACAAATTGCGCTGAAGATGTGGACGGCTAGAGAAGCTATGCTTTAGAAAAGAGTCACTGTTAGGACAATAAATAAAGCTTCTGTTTAATACAATAATGTTGATAAGAAGGGTTTATATTTACTGTAGCATTGTTATAATTGAATATTTAACGGGCACAAGATATAGATACATTTTCTGTATTGTAATCATCAATCATCGATCTTCGAATGCACATAACAAGCAAAATCTTTGACATACATAATTATGTTTGTAATGTCGTCTTCAGTAAGCTTTTTCGTGAATAAATATTAGTTTTCTTATTAACTAACAATATTGATACATTCGTAAACATGATGGAAATCCAGGATTTTCCGAGAGCAGCTTACCAAAAGTCTGTATCAGTCTATAAGCCTATGATCCGCTTTAATATCAGTATGAAGAGTAATCTCGATGAAATCACTTCTTAGTACAGAACCTACATACAAGTCGAGAGCGAAAAAATCCCTAAGTAGCTCATTTCTCATAGTATATAACTTTCCTTGTATACTGGAACCCAAGTGATAAAAAATATTAAATGATAGGTACATTTGTTTCATCTCACAACTGCAGCTAAGTCTTTCTAATGGTTGGGCGTACAGACATTCCACCGTGAGTGCGTAACTACAGGTTAACTATGGCGAAATGAGCGTGTACGCAAAATGCAGTCGTGAGATAAGTTATCTGTAGGTACCAGCTTATTCTCGTGCCAGGCATTTTAGACTAACTAATGAATATTAATCAACATTGAAATTAAAATTACGGATACGGCCAACCTGCAATATTCCGAGAAAAATGCGAGACGTTTGTATGCTTCGTGTCGTCTGGCAGATTGGGTTCATCAGAAATGTTGTTATAGCTAAAGCCAGCTCTGTTTATGGTGAGTGTATTTTGTTTACTGCAGTACATACCTGAAACAAGAAAGAACAAGAATGAAATAAATTGCACGAGAATAAGATAAAAAACTATCAAAACACTACTATCTGTGCAGTGTAAAGGAATTATTTATCAAGTGTTTTCAAATACCTTCCTAAAATTTGTACCTGAATAGAAATCCATTGAACAAGCTAAGCATGTCCATTATTAAAACCTCAATTCTTTAAACTGACTGTATTAAGCGGCTGATTATAGTTTTCCAGGTGCTATAATATACCCTTATGCGTATCCTAATAACAACCACCCCTATTAGCAACTTTACCTCACAGCTTTCAATAGGTAGTAGATTAGCATAATAACAGAAACGTATACCTTTGACAGGGGATACATACTCGTCACTTTTTCATTTTCCTTCCGCCCCAAAAAGGGTATCTGTTTATCTAGGCGGCGGAACAACTTGATATCACAAAGTTTGTGTCATAACTTGCTAGGAACTGTTTGTAGGAGGATAGTGACGTAAAACACTTGGTAGCACAGACCCTACATCATAGTAGACCACGCAACTTTGAACTATATGAAAGCAAGGGTAACTTTTATCGTATCTACTTTTGCCCACATTGTCCAGCTGTATTTGTGGTACTATTACAGCTCAAATGTACAATTAACCCCTTTTTTTTTACTGACCGACACAAAGCAGACTCACTGTCACTTCAACCGGAAAAGCTCATAATAATGGTAGTTTTTTTGTACCCAGAATCTACCACAATCTAGGTCTGCGCTTGGTAGACAAAGACACGGCTTATGACGCCCATATAAATGGAAATTGTCGCGATTTAAGTTCGCCGGCAGCTCGTGTAGCAGACTGCTTTCGGAAATGACTGCTCGGGTGGGATGGCTTCTCTCGCCTCTGCATTTACATACTTGTAATATCAATTTGTGAGATTGTCTCGGTCGCGCGTAATGCCTTTGATAAAGGGTAGATAGAATAATTGGATTGAAAGGTCTAATAGCCCGAATGACGACGTTGAATTGTAATACGGTTCTTTGTGAAAGGTGAAGCGTTTTTGAACGCTTTTACTGCGTCTACCTCGTGGGAGCTATTGATATTTTCTTCTGATATTTACTTGCTTAGTGTCTGCTTTTTATTACAATGGACAATTTACTTAAGAAGACGTAGTATATACTTAAGATACTTAAGAGAAACGTAGGCGTAAGCTGCAAAAAGTCGATTAATATATCGCATCGCATCGTGTACAACAACTTGTATTAATTGAATGCGATACTGTGATTGGTTGAAAAACTTCACGTTTAAGATCCGTACCATTCTCTAGTAACTAGAGTCTAGTTGACTGAAATTTGAACCTACAGTGCTGAGCTGTGCCACAATGCAACATTAAATGATAAAAACATTAGTGTCAGACAACAGTATGAAATATGACGTCACAGAAATTAAACTCCACGGCGGAATCTTTAACCCGGAAAGTATTGCGGTCGTGAAGGGACGTAAATCATTCTTATTGCTCGAAACACTTATATTGCCTTAGATAAAATACAATGTTGCAGGAATCAAGATGGCTGCAAGTTGGGAAGCCGACAGTTATGGCCGGCACACATTTTACACTGTGCACTAGCAGTAGTGACACCTAGCTACGTTTAGCACGTAATCTTGGTGGAGCTGCTGGTTTTATTGCCCTGTGGCGCTCGTGTGCTCGTATACTTTGCTCTAGTTGCTACATCTACGTGCTCAAATGTAAAAATCAAGTGGCCAATGCAGCCAATGTGGAAAATCCAGCTGTTTTGACGCAAATTGCGCTTGCAACGGTTCTTTGTTCGCGAAAACAGAGCTTATTCGTAGGTTGTATGCATATTCATTCTGGTTGAAAACATCGGCGAGCTTATTTTGTTTGACATTAATTTCTAATAAAAAAAACTCGAAAATCCTTGAAACTAATTGTTTAAATCCCTAGTTTCAGCACTAATTCGGTAAAGACTAAAGTGCTTTGTTAGTAGGTTTGACCTAGAAACTAGGCACGCAACGCTAATATTAAATGATAATGCCTGTTTATACGGCACGCTATGGCATTTGGAGTACATCGCCGCTTTGTGACCGAGCTGCGGCTGGCACTATTGTTTTCATGCGGTAATGTATTGCGTAATTCCGTAGGCATTACTTGCATGCTGCACTGGGAGCGATTGTAAAGTACACGTTAAATCTAAGTACTAGCGGCTTCTATTCCTTCCTATATAGGCATTTTTGTATCTTGCAACTTAATTTTGAAGCAGTTATCTTCAACCGATTGAGCTGAAATTTTGCACACTTATGTTAATCCGGTGACAATGCAATATTATGATATCTACAAGCTTTTATATTATAAAAATTATGTAATGACGTTGTAAATTGATAGTAAAAGTTTAAAAGGAAAATTTTATTTTATTCTTTTTAGCGCATTTAAGATAAAAGCTTGTTTTAAAAAGTTTTTTTACTTATAATTTATTTTTAATTATCAGTAAGAATTGTTGTCACAATACAAAAATGAACGTGAAAGAATTTTCACCAAATATTCAATAGTTTATGTCGTTAAGAAGAGAGAGATAGGTAGAATAGCTTTGTGATGGTTTAATTTCTATTTTCACTGTTGTTATTATAATTTACGATATTTTTTGTAAATGAGTTCAGATATGCATGTTCTCTATTATAGTGTGTAAGCATGGCTTTAGATTGACGTGCTTCTGATCAAGTTACGGTTGCCACTATGCGGTAATGTATAGTAGAATGTAGAGTCTAGGGAGGTCCCTAGGCGACTGAACAGAGAACGTGACCCATAATGCACTTCGATCGCGCTTCTACCAGGTTGTCAAAGATTATTTCTTTTCCCCACATAGAACCCACAGAATTTAGCTAATGTACATACGTAATCACATCTTTGTCCCTAATTGGGTAGGCAGAGTGTCAACAACCCACGTCTGACATGTTTTGAGGGTTTAGTAGTACTGCTAAGTATTTCAGAAAGGTTTGCTGTGTAGACATCGCCTAAATTAAAATGCACTAAAACAAACCTTATTTCACATGTTTTTTTTAGTTACATATGCGTAGCTCCTTTTCACTGCAACGATTCTGAATACACGTGGTAAAAGACTAGGAAACTTCAACACTTTACTCATTCATGAACTATTGATCAGCATTTCGGCGTTTCCACAAAGGGGTTTAGTTGCTTCTGGTTTCCACACTAACAGTTCCCAAAGTTTCAGTGTACCGTGAAAACTCCAACAAATATGTCTGTTTACGAACAACCAACTATACAAAGCAGGTACTACATATTTTATTACCAAGTTCGCTCTCTGAGGCGGCTACAAAACTTACAAAACTTGGTTACCTTACCTAAACTCTTCTAGTTAAAAGTTAGAAGCATCTAAAAGAAAGATCGTTTTAAAGTTTGATTGTCTATTAGAAAGCCTGTCACGATACTTTTAATGAGGATAGTGTCACCTTTAATCTTTAAATGACTGAAGTGATATTTTTATGTCTTTTTCTGGGTGTATTTAAGTATAACTTTCACCGAGGGGCACGTGCCTACCCTGGAACAGGGCGATCAGGCCTTAGTCAACCACGTGGGCCCAGTACGGATTGGTTGACTTCACACGCAACCTTTGAATTTCTCAACTAGGAATATTTTACTATTTGGCCTGTAACAATTTCACATAAATTTATAGTTGTAGGTCACACACATTCTAAAACAGAGCAACAACGGTCTATTAAAAGTTACGTTTACGTGTTTCTAAAGGCCAAGATTTCCCTCATGACTTTACTGCTATTCAGATCCAACCTTATGAATAAAATAAAGCCAATCGCCTTTATAAACTGCCCTTTTACTATTTGTCCCGACTTTGTCTTAAAGTTGTTCCTTAGAGGTGAGTTTGTGACTTTCGGAAGGCATTTGTACGAGCTAGAAACACATTTCTGTGCGCATTCCTGAATATTTCTAGTCTGGACGTTTCAGTTTGTTGCTCCCTGTTGAATGACCTTTCGCTCGAAATGACAAGACAATTTGCTTACCCACTTATTCATGGTACCCATAGGTATAAATAGGAAAAGACTATTTTTAAGTACCCATCTATAAATCATACCGGGTGTAAGGGACAGCGTACAAGTAACTGATACTGATTGCTCAGTCAACGAAACTGTTCAACTTTCACCAGGAATTAATTTCAGGAAATGATTTTTTTTTACTTTTTCATACAAAATTACCACCTCGATCAGACAATTTGTATGAAAAGCCAAAAAAAGTAATTCATTTCCTGAAAGAATTTCTTGGTGAAAGTTGTTCAGTTTCGTTCGTTGACTGAGCAACCCCTCAGTTTCTGGTACGCTATAAATACACAGAAACTCGTTTCATCAAATCCAGAAATACACCTGCGTTATAAAAGGTTGTATGTTTGTGACTTCCGGCCACATTATCGATGATATAAAAGAAAACTAGGTCAAAAACAAAACGGCTTAACAAGGAACCTTTATGGTATCCTTTTAAAATAGGTAAGTAGGTCAAAGCGAAAAACTGTCATAGTTTTGATATAATATTATTATTACTAACTTCCCGAGGTTTCATCCGTGAGAATTAAATATGTTTGCAATGTAGATGCTAGGTTAGTATTGTGAAAGGTAAAAAAAAAACAGTTTTTCACATACATTCATAAAATCACGCCTTTATCCCTAATGGGGTAGGCAGAGCAAAAACGACCTAAACAAAGGTCGTTCCGCCACGTCTGACAAGTTTTGAGAGTTATAACCAATGATTATATGACTGTATATTGCTATAGTGACAGGTTGTCAGCCCATCGACTAAATTGCATTACACTGAAACCCTCGATACAGTTTTTTAAAACGCTACAATATTGTACTTTACCTAGTTACCCTGACAATTTATGTGATGTTTTATAGCTGTACTGTTTAAATACCATATTTAGTACCTATTTAAGATTCTATAAAATATAATTTTATTCACTAAAGATGTTCACGAAATGAAAATGGTTTTATAAAATTACTGTTCAAAATCAATACAATACAGATATTCCAACGAACAACAAGAGTTCTCTTGTTTATTGTATTGGACACAATGCAACGGGTCGTCGCCACTCCATTGTTAAAAATATCAAATGAAGACTGTCAAAACGAGTTGAAGTCTCGGAGCCCATGACGAAATTGGAGAGTCAAAATAAGCTCGCGGTTCACACACTTCAATATCAGCTCATATTACGTCCCTACCTAGGAAGACGAACATATACCCCGGAATAGGGCGACCGGGCGTTACTCAACCACGTGGGCCCAGAACGGATTGGTCAATTTAACACACAAATTAGAATTTCTTCGATGGTGCGTGCAGATTTCGATGTTTTCTTAAACCGTATAAGCGCCGAATAAACGTTATGAAACGTTAAGAATTACCTACATTATGAAATTCGGAAACCCGAAAAACACATTGGTACGTGATGGGATTTAAACTACAACCTGCACAGCACAGGTGGCAGCGGCCAACAGGGAAAAGAAAGGTAAACTTAAATTGCAAAAATCTAGAATTCATCTGAAATTAAGCGACGAAAAGTGTTGCGTTTCAATAATAATGCAATCAACTCTATCAATGTGGAAAATTATCAGTTTTCAATCCAATTTCTAAGAGCGGTTTTTTCTGACCCGAAATTGTTGTGTCTCTAGGTCTATTTATCAACTCCGCCTCGATTGAGACCATTGTGCGAGAGTATTCACTCAGCTAACACTCGCACGTCTGTAATCAACAAATGTTCCACTTCTATCAATGGACGGACCCTTGCTTTGGTACAAGTGCCGGCAATCTACTCGATTGAATGGTAAAACTTTGGAAAATTAGATAAGGTAGCAATTCGTAGTTGCAAAAACACGACTTAACTAATGTAAGTCTATGCCTGTCTTATTCTATCATGAAAGACCAGAAAGTCGCGTCAAGGCGGCAATAATTTTAGTCAAGATTTAAATAAGTGCCCACAACGAATAGATAAGCATTACCTATATCCGCAGACGTATAAATGAAGATACAACGTATATAATGTTGGTATGTATCTATCAAAATAACTCAGAATTTAATACTACTTATTTTCTGCAACATAAACAATATAATCGCTTAAGTAAGCAAGTAAACAAAATAAGCCATACGTTTTTATTTTACAATAAATAATATTGGACTTAAATATTTTATTACATTGTCAAATATTTACTTTCAATTTGTATGAAAAATAAAACATGAAATGCAGATACGATACTTACTTACAGATAGGTAGGTAGGTAGGTACTAGGTGTATGTTTTTATAAAAAAAAAAAACAGACTTACCTAGGGTGTGATAAACAAAATTGGCATTGCGTGGCTTTTTTTTTATGGGTTGAAGAGGTTGGAACATCGCGAGACTAAGTGCGTAGAGTTGAAAGGAAATTATGTAGACAAATAAAGAATATAATAATAAAAGTTCACGACGAATTGAGAATCGCCTCCTTTTGGAAGTCGGTTAATAATGTAAAAAGAGTATTTTCTTGTTCCCAAAGTCATGGACTTATCAAACCACCCTTAGACTTTCTAACCTGAGAGCTTTGAGAGCAATCTCCACTAGATAACCTATGCCAAAAAATATTCGTACGAATTCAGACAAACATTTAAGTATTAAAAGTACTAAACACTACTTCACAAACACCTATGAAAATATAATCAACTTAAACATTGAGGTACAAAATGTAATTTAAAGTTCATATCGAATGTAATTTCAACTTTTCTCGTTTCAAATGACAAAATTGTATTTGATTAAGTAATTTCTAATGCCAGTGTATTTAAGTTAGATTCTCATAACTTTTTCATGAAAATGGTTTTCAATATTTTGAATGAAAGACAAAATAAAATTTATCAAATTAAAACGATATTTTAGAATGAGTAGAAATGACTGTATGATATTTATAAATGAAAAACCATGGTAAATTTCCAAATCATTCCAATGTTATCAAGACAAGATCTTAAAATCAAGATGAGTCTATCATAGGTTTTTTTAATTAAAATTTTACTTATTTACTTCGTTACTTTTTTTTTACTTCAAAATACTATCACAAGGATACAGTTATTCATGCAAAATAGGACTTCTTATCCTTTTGAATCTTCCACTGAAATTTAAAAAAATACCTATTACGTATTATTTTGTGACTATTGTGCATATGATTGCTAAAGATTTGTGCATTCATGAGTTTACACTACATACACACTGTAGGTATGTATACGTCCCAAGGTTGCAAGAAAAAGTAAACAACGCTCTGCGGCCACAAATTTGATTTTGAAGCGGGCACATGCTATAAAATTCCTCTAAGTTTAATCTCCCTATCTGCCAGCATAGAGCAAACTTTCAACGCAAAACGCTGCTCTGTGGAAATCTAAACAACAAATTGCAAAACCGGAACTACAGTACAGTCTGCAACAAAAATACATTCGTAGTTCAAACTTCAAAATTCTATTTAATGTTTCCGAGTGGTTTTAAAATCTCTATTTCCTTACAACCATTGGACTTTAGAAGTGAATAAAATTAAGTAACATTTCAACATAAACTGTATTTGCACAAATAAATAATTCATTCATTGAATATTACCGGGCGACTGTACAAGAGTTTCTCTTTGAAATGCAACTCGGTTACAATATTTCTTCGTTTTGAATAAAATAACTTTATCGCAGATACTGGGAAAACGGTCCTTCTATGTTACAATTTTCAATTTATTGGACTTGGAAACTTCCGTCGGTAGGAAAGTTTTAGTAATATAAAACAGGCACTTACGAAAATAATATCCTGTTTGCATACGTTTTGCTCTGTTTCATGCTGTAGAAAAACATTGAATGTGTATATTGTACCCAGTACAACTTTGAGATAGCAATATGCTGGTTGTAGTGTAGAAATGTGCAGGGTTATAAAGAGTAACTCAGCCCATGAAATTGACTATAAAACAGGAACAAATTCCCTTCAAAATCAGGTCAAATACGTCCCCACCGAACGGCACGAGCCTACGAGGTCTTAGTTGACCACGTGGTCCCAGTAAGGATTGGTCGACTTCACACAGAACCTTTTAATTTCTTCGTAGGTGTGCGCAGGTTTCCCCACGATGTTTTTTCCTTCACCGCAAAAGCGACGAATTAAATTCGGGAACCGAAAAAGACAAAAACAGATTTAAACCACGACCTCCTGCACAGCCTCCACTAAACTATCGAACTTCCTAACATTGTCAAAACTCCAAAAAGTCGGACGAAAATGCTATATCTAACTTTATACTTACCTATGTTAGTAAATAACTAACCAACCTTATTCCAAAATAGGTAAGTTTAAGCTGAAGCGCTGAGCGACACATGTTTCAAAAACACGCCTCTTAGGTATAGGGATGTGCTGTAAAATATCGTTCACAGTTACTAAATAATTAATACCAGTCAAACTGTATAAATCAGCAAAGGGATTCGAAGGTTACCGTGTAAAGGCGATGGCCTACTGACAACCTGACAATCTGTCACTATAGCGATACACATTTCAATCTATAATTGCCCTCATAGTATTCAGACGAAGCAAAATCGACTATTTTCTAAGCATTCTACGCGCTCCCAATCCTGTAAGCGATAAAGGCGTGACTTTGTGTATGTATCAGTCAAACGCTTAAATGCCAATCACCTACAGCCAGTCCAACGTTAAAATAAGTACCTGTCAGTAATCCGTATTTTCAATAAAAGTTTGATAAGTCCACGTCTGGACTCTCTCTATTAGTATTTTTAACTCGTGTTGAAATAGCAAATAAAATTACTAAGCGTGAAGTGTCAGAATAATAAATCACAAGCCATCTAGTAATTTAATTTCCATCCAGATTTATTTACCTTACATCCTTTTTATACCAGTTACAAGCTACTCCAATGAATACCAGTTAATCTGAGCCCAGCACTACTCCCTTCACTCGTTCGACTCCATTAACATCGCGACTGTTTAATATCGCAACTTGCCACTGCGCTTAACAACTTACAGCAACTTGGGCTGCCTCGAGCATAGCGAACAATCACGCTTTTCGGGAAGAGCTTTACTTGACTTACATGTAAGTAGGTAAGTAGGATGAAGCTCTAACTTAAGAACTCGGGAAAAATGTCTTAAAAGGCAGCTCTATTGGGCTTTTTCTCTCGATATCTCGATCTAAACGACAAGTTTCTCTAATTTCGTAATTTATAACTAAATTACATAAGTAATTTTTCACAGGGACAACTTTATTCACCAATCGACAAATTACAGTTTCAACCAATCAGTCCTTTATATGGTCCAAAGGTTTATAACAAATTACCCAGGTAAAACAGCTAAAAACCCAAACAATTTTGTTTTAAAGTAAGTTGAGCGTAAGATGTTGATTTGTGACTCTTTTCTTTTTTTTTATTTTAGAAAGCATTTTTTAGCATATATATTTACCTAACTATAGGTTCTATAAAGATACCTCTCTAGATGCTAAACCCCAACTAGCGCAAATATTCGGTAAAGTTATGTTAGCACTTCTAGGAAGAACGAAAGACAAGTCTCAGCCAAGACACGTTTCCGAGACAAAGTAAATAGGCCAGTAATTGAGCTTCGCACTCTGGAGCGCAAATAGTGCTGCTCTAAACCAAATATCGATAATTGTGTCGATTCTTGCTGACACAATCACTAAATGCATTTAATGTTGTTATACTTGTCACCTGCAAAGGAAAATATAAAGTCTGTTAAAGTAACATTGGTAAAATTTCTCAAATATGAAAATAATAATGATGTATTAAACGATAATAGATATTGTCATTGAATATTACAAGGTTCTAGTATTCATTTTCTAGCAGAGAAAGTACTATATCGTAATTATTATCATCGATTGACAGATAACTATAAGAACTGACATACTTATTATAGTACGGAGTAGTAATCATTCGTTATTGGGAACAATCTGTCCTCTTTTTGGCTAACTATAACAAATCTATTAAATAATTTAGCACTTTATCGATACATTCAATCTCAGTCAGTAGTCAGTACATCACTAGAGCATAAGCCACCACATCGCAACATTGCCAATCCAGCCACGTCTGCAGATAAGCTAAAACCTTGCTTAGCTTGTACAACGTTCGCATACTGTTTCATTCGGTAAAGGTATGATACTAAAGTTAGGGTCTTATTGTCTTAATCTAGAATAACAAGCCGATGACAGTGTATTTCTTCCATTCCGGAAAAAAATACAGTACATTCTTACTAAACGCCCCCCAATACTCGTATTTTTTCTATCCAATATAACAATAAACAATGATTAAAACCCTGATATTTAATGACATTTTAATATTATCGATATATTTTGTGCATCACTAGAATCTTTGCCGAAGCTACACTGCGACGTTGCCAATTCATGTCTGCGATAAGGGAAATCCTTTCTTAGCTGGCGCAGCACATCCCCTGCTGTTCTGCCTTGTAGCAGAAACTGAAAGTGTGCAATAGCTTATGGTATTATGATGACGTAATGTTCTCATTGTCTTGAGATTAGCTTCGATTTGACTTCACTGAGGTCAGCTATTGGGGATATGTGAGTGCCTATGTTATTACAATAGGGTATAACCATTCCACCGAAATTATACTTAACATACATACATTACCTAAGTCACGCCTTTATCCCATATGGGGTAGGCGGAGAGAAAAACGCCTACGCAATTTCTACTTCAAAGCTTTGTGATAGGTATTATGGACAGCAAAATGAAAAATTATTTGCGAATTACGCGAATCGTAATTTATTCAGGAAAAAGATTGTATTTCAGACACAAAAAATTATTACTTGTGGGGGCGCCATTTATACATATTTAGCCCTAGTGACTCTTGCATAACCAGAAAGGAAATAGGGGCGTGTCTTTATATTTTATTATAATTGTAAGACGATTTAAAGAGAACTCTACCTCTGCAATTATATTTAAAATGCCAATGCAGGTTATAAGTCCCTTTGTTGGAAAATTCTGCAAATGAAGCAGCCAATCCCGGAGTCTCTATGGAATGACATGTAGGTATTTTGAATTCCAATCAAGAGATTGTTATAATTGAGTCCCACTTCGATCAAGGCGGCCATGTATGTAGTATATTAATGCTTTTATCTGCCTACATGGTCTAGTGGAGTTCTGGATCAAGAGGACGTGAGTTCTATGCCCGACGTGGGCGTCTGTAGGATATTGTTTGTTAATATCTACATAATTAATACGAACTGAAAGAAACTGCCTTTTAATCAAAACTGTGTAGAACGGATTTAAGTTCTGCTTTTTTTTTTAGAATTCCTTACGTTTTGGAGCTTTGCTTTTGGCTTTTTTCTATAATAAAATGTACGCTTACTTTTCTTGGGGTTGTTGGGAGGAAAGGTAGAAGGCTTAACGTTTTGAAGTGAAACTTCTTTAGGCGCGTTGAGATTAAAATTTCAAGGTCGCGTCACAGGAATACGTCACGGCGTAGGGACGGAAGTCGAAACGTCAAAGAAGTTTCACTTCTAACACGTGTGCTCGGCACACACGTGTTTTTTCTTGTGTAAAACTGCATAAAACCGGCCAGTTTCAAAATTGCAAGGTCCCAAAAAGACCCGTCGGTTACCGACTACTACCCACGGTGCGAGTTTCCCTCCAGCCTTCTGGGAAATTCCACCGCCACGGTCTAAATATTACATTTCACTAGTGACTAATGTTTGTAGTGGACTCCAGTTGTTTATCCTCCAGCCCCTAGGGATAACCTCAATGAGTTTTTAGTTGGACTGTTGAGCTGTTTACGGGTATTTTTGACCGCGAAATACTTATTCCGTTCACTTCAGTGAAGTGGAATTATCGACTGGTGCATTAGAAGATAATTGAGCTTTGATGTCAAAGTACATGTGTTTTATAAAATCGTGGTCATACTAAACACTTTGTCTCGTGCCATTGTTCAACTTTATTAAAAACACTGTTAAGAATATATAAACTAAAGTGAAGTGTTTAAGACTCTAATATTTAAAATGAAGAAAAGTGAAACTCAAAATAAGACATGGCCCAAAGGTCGCAGTTACCAGGCCAAAACCCTAAAAAAAAACCGACTTGACAACCGCAAGTCAAACGGGCCAGACTGTGATACTATTTCCCGAAATATGCTGCTAGAAAGAAGATCCCATACTTAGCACACCAAAAAATATAATATTATCACAAGTTTAAATAATTGTATCTCGAATAAAATATTTAAAAAAACTTTTAGGCACAAAAATCTATAAAAAAAATAATGAATGACCAACAAACGTGGCTTGTTGAACAAACTTTATCAAAGTCGATTTATAATTCACACCATATACCTATAGCTACAAGCTAGTCATCTATAAAGTGTAGGTAGCGACCCTTACTATAGACGGCTCAGGTGGTCACGGACAAGGGAACCATGGGAACAAATTAACTCCCTTTTGGCTTAATAATGAATAAATAAAGCAGGGTTATACAGTATCATCCCAATGTTTGCAGTAAATTACTTTTTTAATTACTTTTCGTTGTTAGGGCTCTGTTCCACCTCAGCTATAAGGAAAAAAGAACTGTTGCCTTCAATATTACGTCCCTTTCTAAGTACCTCTAACAAATAAAACAAATGTTATATTTTGAGCACTCACCTCACGATTACTGTATTATTAGGTTTGTCAATAATAATCAAAAGGTTTGTGTTTATTTGTTAGATGAACTATGATAGAGCTATAGAAGGCGTTTGGAGGTCATTGCCTGCGTTTATTTTTTTTTAAGTGAAACTTCTTTAGACGCGTTGAGAGTAAAATTTCAAGGTCGTGGGCAAAGCGTCATGATGAGGCGGGGACGATTTAGGATTGTCCCGTTTGTCCCGTTACGCTATATGTCACAAATGTCAAAGAAGTTTCTCTTCTGACACTTGTGCTCGGCACGCACGCTTTTTTTTATTCAGGAACGAAATGGATTTTCAGAAACAAAAATCTTTTTTCAATATCTGCCCACCTACAAAGGACAAGGCTTTGAATACGGCTGGCGGCGACGTAATGCGCAGATTTTTTCACCCTGATCCAGATATGCAAGTACTCGATAGAGAATTATTATTTACGTTCGCCACAGGGATACCATCTGCCCATTATCGGGCCGTCAGTTCTCCCAACCAATGCCTTTAGAATTGATGACCTAGAAAAGTCGAATCTCAATCCGTGATACAAGGGCTTCATAAATATTCAGTATCGTTATTTCACCTCGGATGTCGATCTGAGCGACGGCCGAGGAAGCCAGAGCCTGTGTTTATGTTTACCGGGGTAGAGGGGGGGAACCAGCTGAGATTTCCTCCCCCCGCGCCGCCGCCCCGCCCGCGCCCACTGCGGAAAATCGATAGCTCCAACTTGCTCCGAGCGCCGCAGAGCATTGTATGGATGCTTTAAAGAGTGACGTCTCTCTAGCCTAGCTTATCAAATCGCTCGGATAGGCACACCGCCTGTGAATTGCTATTGGATTAGGAGTTTAGGAAATCCAGAGAATGAGCAGCAGCGTTCCCTATAAATAAAAAATCTTGCACTGCGCTCACGAATCTTCCAATTCATGGGTTTCGCAGATGATCTGGCAAATTATTATCACAACAATTTTAAATCCTGTTGTAATGTGTAATGCCTCTAACTTGAACTCCGACATAAGGAAGTAAGTCTTTATTATTCCTTTGATACTCTTCCCGTATCCTGTTAGGGATAAAGCCGTTATTTTATGTGCGTTAAACTTGCAGGTAGCAAATTTTAAATCAGTAAAAAAAAAACGTAGACATTTGCTACGGCGTAGCACATATAGTTACATAACTTCTACACGAACCCTTTCCGTTCATGTTACGTATTTGAAATAAGTCTAAATTGCGAAATGCGCTAATTTATACATGGAATGGAACCAATCAAGTCTTATACCTAAATTGAAGTATTGAGAACTAGGACTTCGGTTTTATCCAAGGCTTAATATGTTTTCCAACAGAAGTTATTTATATCTATGGGTATCTCGAGGCAAATACCTAGCCTAGCTTTATTCTGTCTTTTAGTTTATTTATCACAAACAAACTACATTCTATAATATATTTTTTTATAATATTGCGCCTTTTAATAGGTACTTGGCAATATGATCATAGATAGATAATAATTTTGATATAACGTAGCACAGCCCAGCATGGCGCTATCGCAAGGAAAAAGATCAGCAAAATATAGTCTTGGCACCCGTAAATTGTTACTGAAGAACAATTTATTGGAAATCAGCGAGTGAGAAATGAATAGAATTTAGTATTTTGGCAGCTTGTTGTATTTCAGTAGATACCTTATATTATCCGGAACCACGGTAAAAATTGAACATTGAATTGAAAAACCCATCTAGCCGTTTTATCATGAAGGATTTATAATACATTAAACAGTTTAAAAAAGTTTAAAGCTTAATAAAAAAAATAACGCTGCGGTAGCGTTCAATCTCCGAGCTTTGAAATCAATACTCGCGATGCTATTGACCACAAAAATCTTAGTCTTCATTTTCTTTACTGTACAAAGTTTCTTACAATATAAAATTCACTTTTAAAAGGTTGTACAAAAGGTGAACCTAACTGATTATAATGATTTTTCTGCTAGCTTACCAGAAGAATAATGTGTGAGATCAGAAATGACAGTAGGTATTTACATTACAGAAACCTCAAATCCGTAGGTAGTTAAAACTAGTCACTCGTAGATGTAGAACTTTTTAATTTATGTTAAACATCAGCCGAAATTAGTCGTCAACTTCGCATATTAGCGTAGAAATTGACATGAAAGCCAACAGAAAAGCAGTCCATCCCAAAGTAACCTAAGCTAAGAAAATAGGTCATGCGAATGTCATAATTTCACGCCGTTTTAGCCTGCGACTGTGACGCCCTCTACCTGACTCAAAGCGAAGCAATTAACACAATATTCATCTCCTTTCACGAAGATATAATTGAAGAATATATTCAACGTATCGTGTTCGTATATTTCTTCTTTGATTGTCTGCGAGCGATTTGAAAACTTGATAAGTATTTGTGTTTCATTTTGACGGTTTTTCCTATATGTAGGTACTGTGAAAGACAAGAGTCACAATCATTTCGTGTATTATTATGACAAAAATAATTATATTTATATCTATACTTATAACATATAAATTAACGGGTGGAACAGCAAAGAAACATCGGCATTAGAATCTGTATCAGAGGAGAGATACATACCTAAATGTGTCCTCTCAAATTATTAGTCGCATTTGATAAAAAGGTGAATGGTGAATAAATAAGCGAAGAATAACTAAAATATAATACATTATTAATTAAATTAAGAAGCTCTACAACTTTCCATACAATTCACGCTTTTCGTGAATCATCTTATAAAATACTTTTGATAATTAAGTACCTATCAAAAATACTTGTTCATTTCGGAGTGGCTAATTTCGAGTCAATGTACTTACAAAGGCTCAATAATTTGTATTTATTTATATTTAATCACACTCTACACAACTCTAGAACAATTCGAAAAATTCTACTTAATATTATAAATGCGAATGTTTGGATGTTTGTTACTCATTCACGCTTCAACCACTGGACGGATCGGGATAAAACTTGGCACACATATAGGTTAGGTCTAGTAGGCTATTTTTCACCGCGGGATAATCTTTATTTCTACGGGAAAACTCATTTAACGCGGGTGAAACCGCGTGCGGAAAGCTAGTGGTTATACGTTATACTTAATTCATTTAAGAAAAATATTTTTCTAGGTCTGTTTTAGGAGTAATGTCCCTTATTCCGTTCCGATTATATATGATGCTGAGTAATGTGCCTTGCCTAAAAATATTACTTTCAAATAATATTTTACTGAGAACAAAATTATTTCAAACAAGTTAACACATATCTAGGAACAACAGGCTCGAACTGACTATACTAATAACTTTAAATGTATTTACTTCTCATACAAAGCAAGAAAGCAGTTCCATTTGGCACTTGGCACTGCGGCAGACATGATAGGCAGCTTAAAAGCCAAGTTCCACTAGCAAAGCCTAGACTTCAGCGAACACTTTGTAGTGATAAACTCGATAACTTGGCTGACTTGATAACTTAGCTACACATGCACACTCCAAACTTAGCGACGGCGCATTATCGAGTTATAACATGTCTGTCTCAAGAATACCTTGTAGGTGTTTGGTGCATGTTTTTAAAAGAAAAATGTCGCTATAGCTTCCTAGCCTCAAAGAAGCATTGAAGGTAATGCCTAAAAAAAGAGAGAATTAAAATTTAAATAAAAACGGTGCGTGGGTGGAGAAAATTAATTTTGATGTAAAATTAACAGAATTTACAAGAAAATACGTAAGTAATTTTTTTTTATTTAACCTAAGTAGGTACTAACGCGTAAACGTTTTGACGATTTCTACTACCAAAAAAACAAATGAAACAAAACTGTCATAAATTATACATCATGCAACAAAAAGCGAAACGAAAACGTTCTTATGGTTTAAACATACATGAAAAATGCTTTTCACTAATAACGCTTTAAACCAACGTGGGCGATCTTTCAAAGTCAATATCTAGCAATGCTATATAAGGTTATTTGAATAATTGAAATAACAATTATACAAATGACTAAAATAAAATTTCTGTATATTTAAACAACAAATTATCACACAAACCTTTAAACTGAAATCCGTTTCAGCTATTTTATGTACAAAAAAATCAGCGACAACAACGACAAGAGCATAGTAAAACGCTCATTAGTAAAATGGAACATAATGTTCAGGTTTAGTGCTTTATCTATTCCTGTCACGCGAGCCAAGCGCTTGCGCCATATCTTGAGTGCATTTGTAATAAAATGCAACCCGGTTGGGAACTTAAGCAATTTATTGTTCTTGAACGGTAATACGTGGTTCAGTAGTCAATTTTATCATTTTATATCGTAATATTATGATATCTATGATGATAATATCATCAAATCTAATTCAGCTCCATAACAAAGTTACAGCATGTATCTGTTGGCTACATACAGCATTATTTGAAAGTTACCATCGTCTCATAAAACAAGGGCAAGAACCCAACCGGATTAATAGCCATAGTCAACTAGTCATAGTCAGCCCTGTCGTGTCTAGATCGTTTGGTAGAGTCCATAGTAAAGTGTAAAACGTATTACAAAAAACAACATATATACCTACTCACACTGAACAGACTATTTCGTAAGATGAGCATAGAAGAGTAATCCTCAAAATTCTCTTCATGCAACATGCTTAAAAATTGCAGCTATATTTCGTGGGCAAGTCGTAGAAATATCGGCACATTTAAATCGCTCGGTAGCCGTAAACTCGAGATTTCGCAGATATAAATCTTTCAAGTGGAGATGAATCCCCGGCTCTCCGAAATGATACATAAAATATTTACCACTACTCAGAAATGCAAGCTGTTTTTCACTTCGCTGGATTTTTCGATCCGTTACTAATTTTACTTTTTGGACGGTCTCAGTCTGATTTTGAATTCAGAAGACTGGCCGTCGAATAAATGCAGGGTATTCTTATAAGGGTGGTAGAATGGTCTTACAGTGAGGCTATGCTACTAGATGCTATTAAGAGGTATAAAAATGTTTCAAATATTATCGTCTTTTATATTTCGCAATAAAACGAAATATTTATTGCATGTAATAAATCTTTAATGATCGAGGAGCTTTATATTGAAACTCTATAAAAAGTTGCCAAAATATGAATGGAACCAGTAAATATAGAAAACTAATTGCTTTTCACATTCTTACACGTCTTTTCATATACCTACATACTACATACTATCACGCCTGTATCCCTAATGGTATAGGCGTCAACGAACCAAACAAAGGTCGTTCTTCCACAGTTTTGAGGGTGCTGTAGTCTAAATTACAATCTACTGAAGCCCTCAAATTCCTTATCTGGTTTTCAGGAGATGCAGCTGGCACATTCTATATGTTTTTCTATCGCTCCCAGTCCAGCATGGAAGCATCTATCGCTCCCAGTCCACCATGGAAGCAAACCACATACCTAAGTACATATTATGGTCACACGTCTTTTCATATACCTAAGTTAAAAAAAAGTTCTTAAAATACTTCAAGCTCGTAAATTCTAAAATCTTACCAAAGAAGAATAGCAGATAAACTCCAACAGATACATACCTGCAACAAACAAGTTAAAATAATTAGTTTCATTGACAAGTTTTATCAAATAACTGGAAATTCTGCTGTATATTCTCAATCTTCGTAATACGAGTACGTCTGGAAAGTTTTCAATCTCATATCATCTCAGTTTACATATAGACGACTTATGTAAACAAGAATCATCATCTCCCTAGCCTTATCCCGTATCTCACGGGGTCGGCTACCTAATCTAGAAGATTGAACGAGACGAAGGTACTGGTTTTTACACAGAGCGACTGCCATCTGACCTCCGCAACCCAGAAGGGAAACCAGACCCAAGGTCATTAGGTCAGAGTTTTTGAGCCGCCAATGCTTAGCACTGGCCTCTGACATGACTTAACGACGAATAGTAATATCTACGGTATTAAACGATATTAACCGGGACCAACGGTTTAACGGGCCTTCCGGAGCACGTAAAAAGCACCGAATGAACGTATAATTCGAAAACCGAAAAACATATTGGTACGTGGTGGGATTCGAACCACGACCTCCCGCTCAGGAAGCAGCGGCCCTATCCACTATACCATCGGGCTTAAGTAAACAAGTAGTGTTTAACATATTTCTGAATATGCTTTCAAATAATAATAATATCAATATAAATTCACAAAATAAGGTCATTTGGAAACTCGCATATTACAAAATAATTTTTTTTAATGCCGCTATGGCCTAATAAGGCTTAATGGGGTCAGAGCATTGGACCTCGATCCACCTCATCCTCAAACAACATAGATTTTGTATAAACGTGAAACAAGTACGATGATTCCATGCAGAACTTTGATAGCACAGGGCCTGATTACAAATTAGGTGGTTTATAATTTTATATATCTCTGAAACTGTTTACTTATTGGTTTGTTCAAGGTGACAACCCGCAAGATGAAGTTTTTTTTTTTTCCCTGAAAACAGAATTGATTTTCTCTACCTTTCGTAAACAAAATTAACAACGACAATATCCATCAATCCTCATACAGGTTTAACCCCGTATACAGGGCCGGCTGTAGATTTATGACAGGGTGGGCACTGGGCACGCGAAGGGGTCGTCAGTTTTCATTTTATCGCCCCTGTCCTTGGGCGGCAGACGCAGTGTTAACAAGCTGCCAATTTGCAGGCAAATAAGGAAGCCGTAGCTGTAATATGCACTATTGCCTTTTGTGGTTCGAGCAAATTATTTCCATGGATTTTAAACTAGATATATAGGTTCGTGGAATGTAGGTATATGTTGTCTGCTTTCATGAAAGCTTACTTTAAATTTCTTTCTTTCTTTCTTTATTAGTACGGGAAGTACTGCCCCGAGCGAGTTTAGCAAACACAAGTAGCGGTAGCGGAAAATAAGCTGAAAATAGAAATAGATAATGTTAGAACGGCGGTTAGCCGAAAAAGCTTGCACAAAGCTTTGTCCTGATTTCGATCCTTAACCGCTGTACTAAGAAAATTCTTTTTTATGTTTCAATACAAATAGGTTCAGGTAAATTTTTACGTAATTTGAAGTTACTATTACGTATTCAAAATCACCCGTCTGGACCGCTAAGGTAAAATGTAAATATGTTAATGAAAGCCAGCAAGTCGGACCCTTATTTGATACTTAATTGGGTACCGGCATGGAAATCCCTTTGAGCGAAATACCCCAGAGGTCACCTGTGCGGGTCACCTGGGCTATTGAAGCCTAATTTTGCAGAGTTTGTTTCACAGGCCACAGTGAGCCAGAAAGCCAGGGTCACTGGACTTATAAAGCTGCTCGTATTTTCGAATCGTGGGCGTAGCCTAATTACTTTCGTGTCTATATTTTCATGCTATGAAATATAAAATAGCACTGTGAGAAGCCCGAATGAATTGAAGCTCGGATGGTGTAGTGGATAGGGCCGCGGCCTCTGTGCAGGAGGTCGTGGTTCGTATCCCAATGTGTTTTTCGGTTTTCGAATTTCATATTATGTACGTTTATTCGGTGCTTTTACGGTGAAGGAAAACATCGTGAGGAAACCTGCACACACCTACAAAGAAATTGAAAGTTATAAGTATCACTGGTAGCAATAAATAAATTTAAAGTTGAATATGGGAGATAGCTTATACAAGAAGCAAACTTCAGCAATAACCAAGTCCTATCCTGCAGAAGATAGATATGCGCAAACAACAAAGTGTTCTTTTTTCAAAAAATAGAAAAAGCAAGCGCTTTTCTCGTCACGTTCATTTTCCAGTGTGCGAGAACGCTGGCTGGAAAACTCGTCAGAGGTCATTGCCCTCTTTTTAGTGTAGCGTTCGGAGACAAACATACATAGGTACCTACAACTACATATGTAGACATGCATAATATATGTTTGGATACCAAATTGAATCACTGTGTTGTATGTTGTTTGAAGAAGTTGTTGGAATATGTAAAGCGCATATAACACTTTGACTGCTCAGTGCAGTTTGCATGTCGTACGTCATAATGTTTAACATACATTTGATAAAACGTGGTATTTTATAGTTATGGTATATTAGATAATATGTTATGTAATCTGGTGATAAACATAAATTAAGTACCTATAATAGATTAACCTTTCTGGAGTCCAAGGCCAATAAAAAGCACTGACAAAGTGGATGCGATTCTTGCTACGTACCTACTCGTAAACAGCTAAGTAAGTATAATGTGATTCTTTTAAAAATATAGGAATCTTTTGGTCCTGAATTCCGCTCACAAAGACCGCTCTCGCACGAGTTTTCTCAGAAGTCACAAACGATCGGGAATTCTACAAAAATACAAAAATATTTCTAGGCAAAGGAATTAGAATAACAATTAGGTACTGATACGGCGTGGTTGTAAGACTTGACATTTCACTTGTTCAACAACTTTCTGCGTATTTTCCCGTTGCGAATATGTTTAAAAGTTCCCTGAACGCTCTTAGAATTCTTTGAGGACGCGCGGGGAAAATGGGTCTTGAAAGAAGACACATTTTCAAAGGAAGATACGTTTCCTCTTTTGTTATTTATGTTTTAAAGATTCGGTTATAAAGCTTTTCTTTTTTCCTTTTATTCTTAACAGCTGATGTTAAAATTTTATTCTTTATTTAGACTCGCCCTGTGTCCTGAGAACTTTAAATTAAATAAAGCGAAGCAGCTTTGTAAAACTGAAGATAGATTTGACCAACTTCAGGTGATCAATTAACGAACACAAAGGGTGATCTGTTAATCTGTACTCGTCGATACTGTAACGATCCTAATAAAGCAATGAGATTACAGATTAACTGCCTTTCTGGTCTAGTAGTTAGGTGCATTGCTCTCTTTTGCTTTTTCAGCAAAACTGAAGTGAACAGCATTGTACTCGTAGTATAAATAAAGGTTATATCAATACTCGCTCCCGCTTCCACCTGCAACATATCCCCAGCCGTATTCCCAGTATATAGTCATCGAATTAACCGAGTGTTATGGGGCTGTCGTCCTGGCAATTTCCATTAATGCGAACTAGGCACACTCTGTCATTATATCGCTCTATAATCTGCATGCAGCCAATCAACTCGTATGTCTGAATTGAAGTGAAAGAAAATGGAAAATTACATAATAATGTCGCGTCAGAAGAATTGTTTATGTACATAATTAGGTGCTGATTTTTCTATCAGGTATGTCTTAAGGCTCTTATTAATAAAGATCTCAAGATTTGGAGAAGAATTAAGTATGGATTGGACAGGTCAGTTTGTAACTCAAAGTAGCAGTCAGCTGTTAATTAATACAGGCCTTAGTTAGAGTGAAAACTAACTTAGCGCCCTTGTTGTGGAAGATATTACATACATATCATATACATGCAAATACATTTTTATTCACGATTCGAAACAAATATCATATTAAAATACCTACATGGTTATAATAACAAAACTGTTTTGCAGACCTTAGTTTAATTATCTCAAACGACGTCTTCTAACAAGTCTGTACAAAAAAACACATCATACAGCGGCCCGTTTTGTTAGTTGGAAAGTAAAGTAAGGTACACAAAAACGTTTCGCGTCCTATTTTCCGGGCCCTACACCCACCCACGCGGTACCTACTCAACTCACAAAATGTGTCATTAGGACTGCGTCACACAGTTTGGTACACAGGCTGTGTAACACCGTAAAAAACTTGTTAGGTTATCGATCGGCAAACCCGATGGTGTAGCGGATAGGGCCGCTGCCTGCTGTGCAGCAGGTCGTGGTTCAAATCCTACTACGTACCAATTTAATGTGTTTTTCTCGGTTTCCGAAGTTCATAAATGTAGTACGTTTATTCGACGCTTTTACGGTGAAGAAAAACATCGTACGGAAACCTGCACACACCCTTGGAGAAATTCAAAGGCTGTGTTTGAAATCGACCAATCCGTACTTGGGCCCACGTGGTCGACTAAGGGCCGATCGCCATTTTCCAGGGTAGGCTCGTGACCCTTGATGTAGACGTGTATGAGCTGATGATGATGATGATTATATCGATCGGAGGAAATAGATCTGCAGTGGACCTCTTTTGTTTCACCAATCGGTTCAATGCAACTCGAGTACGGCGGCTTCTTACCTCGTCTGCTAACCGTATGGAAGGCCGGCCTACACTAAGGCTCGTATTTATAAAGCGATCTCAAGATTAAGAGCAATATTGAGTGCGGATTTAACAGGTAATTTTGTACTGGAATTACATTTCTGATATGAACTCAAACTCGCTGTCACTCTTGAGAGCTGATTATAAATACGGGCCTAAGTATCTATCCGTATTGAGAAAGACTCAAGCGATTATTTTATGTTTCTTTCACGTAAAGGTACGCCGCTCTACAAAGATTTACGAGTCGGCGACTTAGGCTCGTATTTATAAAGCGATCTCAAGATTGAGAGCAATATTAAGTATGGATTTGACAGCTCGTTTTGTACTGAAATGACATTTCTAATTCGAACTCAAACTAGCTGTCACTCTTGAGAGCTGATTATATAAATACGGGCCTTTGTGAAAAACATTTTTGTATTTTTTATATTGCGACAGTAGATATCAACCAATGTGCCTAAGCCCTTAAGTTTGTGTATTGTTCACTGAGTTTGTAAGATTTTTTTTGCTCTACTATCGGGCATCCTGTAAGTTTCCTTTGACGCAAGCAAATGATATGTGAACTATGAATGAGCTGGCGTTTTCCTCGAAAAGTTATGACGGTCGCTTATGGGGTCCTATTACTGCTTCTGTGATCTAGTTGTATAAGCTTTGGGCTCTATCGAATCTCGTAGGTTCCACTGCGAACA
Organism: Scrobipalpa atriplicella; assembly: GCA_029255725.1. Classification (NCBI taxonomy): domain Eukaryota; kingdom Metazoa; phylum Arthropoda; class Insecta; order Lepidoptera; family Gelechiidae; genus Scrobipalpa; species Scrobipalpa atriplicella. The sequence goes on along the minus strand of JARACY010000466.1, from coordinate 9,041 downwards.
TAGTGGCCTCTTGGATAATAAAAATTTACACAAAAGAACTCTGATTTTAAGTTAAATTAACCAAAAGAAATATTACCGAAGTAGTTCAATTTTGATGCACTACCTAGTAATGTAATTCATTGTTCTTGTTTTTTTAGGTTAAAGTGGTTTTTAATTTGAAACTCGTTCTCTAAATCTAGGTGTACCTTCTATACAATGCCATCAAGATACGTGCTAAAAGCAAACGTTTTTGTAGATAATATAATAAAATATACGGTATCCTATAAAAGTGGTTATCATATTTTCCGTTCGCTGAAGATGTTCAGATGTCGTAAATAGAGACTGCTGACTCAAAAAGGGATATAATTTGCTATACTTACTCGTTTTAAAACGAGAAGTTCATAAAACAAGGAACACAAATGTTTTATGATATCAAACGCATGTTTACCTATACAGGGTGTAAAAAAAGTACTGCGTTCCTTTAAACCACATGTTCTACTCATCATACCAAACAACTTTCCCACAGACCAAAAATTTCAACACGAAAAAAAAAAAAACTTTTCCATACAACGCTGCTCTCCGAGATCTTCAGTTTTGTATGAACAAGGCAATCTTTTTATTCGAGCTAAAATTTTTGTGCTTTGGGAAAGTTGTTTGGTATCATCAGTAGAACATGTGGTTTAAAGGAACGCAGTACTTTTTTTACACCCTGTAAGTATATTTAGCAATAACGTTTGCGCATCAATATTTTGTCAACTGCGTCAAGTTTTATGCGGTGTGTAAGGGACAACTTTCCGCTAACTGATATGCGCTGCTCAGACTACGAAACTGAACAACTTTCACCAGGAAATTCTTTAAGAAATAATAAACAATTGGGTGCCCCATACAAATTGACTGATCGAGGTGGTAATTTTGTATGACATTTAGGTATATAAACTTATTTTCGTGAACGAATTTCCAACTGAAAATTTCAGTTTCACTGACTGATAAACTGCTAACAGTATCTGGGACGCTGTCCCTTACACCCCTTATAAAATACTTTCATAGATTTATTTCTTTATAGAAAGGTACACATTGAGACGTAGTAAGTCAGTGTGTTCAAAAGCTTAACAAACCATTAAGCGGCTGCTTACAGTGTTTCATTCTAAAAATACTGAAGTAAGTACAAATATCAACACACAAAGAAGGGATGTAAGAATTAAGTACGGAAGAAATCGACTAAGTACGTTGTTACACAGATTAATACCAGAGATGTTCACATTTTGCTTCCATGCTGGACTGGGAGTGAAAGAAAAACATAGAATGTGCCAGCTGCATCTCCTCCCGGGCATGCTGTAAAAATCAGCTAAGGGATTCGAGGGTTTCAGTATTGTAATTTAGGCGATGGGCTGACAACCTGTCACTATAGCAATATACAGATCTATCTGGAATAACCCTCAAAACTTGTCAGACGTGGCGGAGCGACCTTTGATTAGGTCGTTTACGCTCTGCTTACCCCATTAGGGAAAAAGGCGTGAATATATGTATGTATGTTCACATTGACTAATAGGTATACTCGTAATTAAAGCTGTTATGTAATATATAGGTCGGTAGGTATGTAAAATTGTAAATAGGTTAATAATATGATCAAAGAAAGTTAAGATGATTGTTCTTGTTTCATTGTTTGTCTGAGCTTGCTTCACTTAGGTATAAAAAACTCGAAAAAAAATATGTGTTCCAAAATATGTAAAAAAAGTAAGCCAATCAAATTAAATCTTCAAAAAATACGAGTTGTACGAGTATAAGTATGTAAATACTTTATAATTTAGTATTTCACAATATTGTCGGACGCAGGCTAAAAGTTTCTACAAAATAAAAAGCTCTTTCCCCCATAATCTTTATCTTCAACAGCGGAATGGGACGAGATGGTTTACCACATTCAAAGATTTCGTTAAGAATTCAAGACAATGGCTGGGCAATATTCTTTGGATTGCAGCCATTACTTGGAAAATTTCTGAAAGATAAGGTAAGATAAGTAGAAATGGCGGCCGCGGTAGGGCTAGTGTAGACCTGTCTAAAGAGGTCACCTATATAGGCCATCTCGACCAGCTTTTACGCGGTTTTATCGCAGTAGAAATAAGAAATAGTAAAACGTTAGTAAAACCAATGCAAATAGAGATATTGTTTTTTTTTTTCAAAAGCTGGAACCTTTTAAAAAAAATTTAAATTATCAAGAAGATCGATGAACGAGCCATAGCTGTAGGACCTTGGTGTCAGAATTTTCAAGTCATTTATTCACGTGTTCTCCGAAACACTTATACATTTTATAACATAAATCAAAAGGTTTATGTTATAAAATGTATCGTGTCCTCATTTTAGATGTCATTATCATGTGAATATAAATAAAAAAAAACAAATGATCATCAAAGGCGAGTATGGCCCGTATTTATAATCAGCTCTTAAGAGTGACAGCGAGTTTGAGTTTGTATCAGAAATGTCATTTCAGTACAAAACGTCCTGTGAAATCCATACTTAATATTGCTCTCAATCTTGAGATCGCTTTATAAATACGACCCTATGTCATCTAAATAGGAAGCAATAAAGACAACCCAATATCATTAGCCAAATCTGCTAACTTCCTAAAGAAAATTACTAGGTATATAAATATGTTTCTTTTTTTTTAGAAATCCTTAATTCTTGTTGTTTTACTTATTTAGCATTGTTAAGAAAGGGTCTATAAACTTTGTACTGAAATTTCTACGGAAACCCATACATTCCTTGAATATTGAAGTTGAAGATAGGTACACCATATCTCTACAGATATCTGTTAGCAGAGTTGCAAGTTGCAACTGCCAAACGTGAGATTTGCGCAGGTCAGTGCCTAAATAGGTGACCTCTTTCCTAACAAGTCGTTAAAGCAAGAAGCACGAGTAAGACTTAGCGACGACTGTAGCATTCGGATTCCGTTTGATGGTGGAAGTTGCGAACTACAAAATGAACGTATAATATGTTATTTTATTTAAAAGGTGGGAATTGTTGATGAGCTGTTGGCCTCAGGTCACCATGTACCTAAGATGTATGTGTATGCGTAAGTATCAAAGATGGATTGTCTCATTTAGCGGTAAAAGTTGAAATTGCCATAACAATTATCAACTTTTGGTTATCACTTTTTTCTGCGAGATTGGGCTTAGTAAGTTAAGAAAATATCAATCACCGGATTGCCGGACAACTAGTATGCTTCGGAAGGCACGTTAAGCATATACAAAAAACATTAATCTATTAGGCGGTTGTAAAAACAGACACTTTATGGCACACGACAGTAGAATTTTCTATTAACTAATTTAAAAATTAACTTGTCTATTAACGAAGTTTTAAATTCTATTAATTTAAGTTATAAATTAAAAGCTAAACTAAACTTTGTCTAACTTATTACATGTTTCGTATCTGACTCTACGTAGTCAATTTACGCTAGTTAGTGCTTTAAGTAGTGAGTAAATTAGTTAGATCCATGACGTAAATCTGAATAAATAAAAATAACGTTGTTAGTTATGTGTAGTTATTACATCTGATAATAAAATGAAAATTACTCTTAAATACTACTTTCTTAGAAATTTTTTGCTACTGTAAGTAAGTAACTAACAAGGCTTAGGAAAAACATAGTACATTAACATAGCCCTTCCTTCAGAGTGGGGTAAAAAGGAAACAAAAATTCAAATCTATGACCACGGCAAACCGTGCCTCAGCACTAACTAACTGAGCTATTGACAAACCGTGTTAACTTTTCTGTATTTAACGTCAATATATACGAAAGAATTGGTTGTGATTTCAGTTTTTTTTGTCAGTAGGTACCTACACTAAATAATGTCAATGATCGCTTTTCTAGATTAAAATAATAAACGAAAAAGGAATCTCTTTTCTTAAAGGTCTAAGTCTTATGGCTCAACTTTAAAGTTAGACTACCGAGTTAGAATAGATTAACCAACCATTTATTTAAACTCAGTGCATGAATATTCAGTATCTATAATAATACTAATCTAAATGAAACAAAATCGTAGTCTAGACTTAGTATTCAAATAATAGCGGCTTAATATTTATTCATTACGCAGAGCTTCGATCCCAGTTATTTTCCATCAAAATGCTTTTATTTTTAAATTGTTTAGGGTTACATGATCCTTTATTCATATTTTTGAATGTACATTAAATTGGATGTCTAATAAATAAGTAATGACGCAACATTCAAATTATTTAATATTATTTGGGCTTAAAGAGCAATTCAAGTTGAGATGAGACATCAATGAACGCTTTCATCTTAATTAAATAAGTAGCTCTTTGTGCGCTGAATTTAGACGTCTTCTACACGCGATGAAATTTGGTAATATGAAACAGTTTGTACTCGTAGGTACAAGTACTTTGTACTCGTACAAGCAATGTAAGTACACAAAGCAATGCATAAGCGTTGCATTTCTATGACGTTAACCGTACTTAGAGTAAGAAAACTGTTAAGTATTGCAACTACAGAAAACTATTCTGTGGTCTAAATTGCGGAGTCAATGAACGATCCTATAACCCTGGAATTTTAAAACCACCTTAAAAAGTTTATGGCTTATCGTATCTTCTGAGACATGAAGCTTTCTTTGCAGTATCATGATTTCTATTCGATGTGAGCTACTCGTAGGTATACCAAGGGACTTTACTATGCGTACATTGCTTGCATTGAATTTCTATGATGCTGACCATATTCAGAAAAACAGAACAAATATTGCAACTGCAGAAATCTATTCTGTCGTGTTTGCGGAGTCAATGAAGTTTATCGGCGCAACGTTCCCTCTGAAACAGAGACGTTTTCATGAAGGACTTAGTTTTTTATTTCCCTTATGAATTATAAAGAGAAAATTTTGCTGTGTACGTGATACTTCCTTGGATATAATTTGTCTCAAGCGCTCAATACCGGACATACGGGGGAGTTCACCTTGAGCAGTGCTTGGCAACGGATCTGCGCGAGTCTTGACTCCCGAGCCTCGAGAGTGGAGCCTGGAGCCGGCAGCATCAATCACCCGCCGGTAACCGCGTTACGCCGCGCTAATTGTGATCCCGCTCCAAGAAACCAGCTATCGGCATTCGTTCTCTGCTATCGATCGATCACTGCCCCTACCGCGAAACTCTAGCGATCATCTGGCGAAGCTGTACATCGACGCGCGAATTCGAGAAACGCTCGCGAGCGCTGTTTGAACTCCGCAATGGTGAGAGTTGGGTGGGAAACGTCGTGTCGTGGTAAGGGCGGGTGAGAGACCCTGAAAGTAGGTCGGGCCGGCGACTCCCCCCCTGCTCGACACCTTCCCCTCCCGTGTTGTCGCTTTCACTGCGTCCGCTTGGGATAAAGCTTAATTTTATTGCGTACCGTTCGATCGTGTCTTTCCTAGTTGCTCATTTGATGTCGCACTGGACGCCGGCCAATAACTAATTCACCGGATCATTGAATATTTAGGATCAAATTACGACGGAACTATGTCAAATGTCAAACGAAGGGCGTCGGATAAGATCAGCTGGAGTTACGTAATACGTTGGGCAATTGAGCATGATATCCTGATACAAAAATTAAATAATAAGTAAGAGCACAATGAGTCTATTTGCGTCTAAAATTATGCGGTACAAAATTCAAATTATATTAATAATATTTTATGTACTGTACATTGCGAGTTTATTTTATAAACTAATAATTTCAGCTTTTAAGTTAATACGCTGACTTTGTATTTTCTTTTAGGTCTTTGTCAGATTGCTAACAAAGCGGCATTAACTAATTCTGTTTGTTCTCGTTGCAACACATTGTGTTAAAGCTGAAATGTTTAAAAACCTGCGTTTTTGCCGCGCGCTGCAGCCATGAATCACTGTCCGTGACAAGGACGTTTTAAATTTGTTCGCGTTATAAATATGCTGTGCTCGGAAAAATATGCACGAGCTAATTTCAAGGATTCCGTCGCGAGTTTTAAAACTGCTAGTGATATTTTCAACGTATCTTTTATCAAGTTAAGCTAGCGGAAACACAAACAATGCGAAAACATTACTTCAAAACAAACTTGCTCAAATTTCTCTATCTTCTGTTTTAAATTGGAATATTGCACAGGGTCTCGTGTACTTACGGATCGCTACGACATTGCTACGAGCTACGAGATGGCTACGCCGTAGCGCGCGGTCATAGCAATACAATTTTGCGAGCTTCTACGTTCTGATAATAACAGACGGTCATTCACCTTAAGTTCAACAACTTTTTCAACGAACGGTTAAACGAACGATTGATTTCAACGCGAACAAATTTAAAACGTCCTTGTCACGGACAGTGATTCATGGCTGCAGCGCGCGGCAAAAACGCAGGTTTTTAAACATTTCAGCTTTAACACAATGTGTTGCAACGAGAACAAACAGAATTAGTTAATGCCGCTTTGTTAGCAATCTGACAAAGACCTAAAAGAAAATACAAAGTCAGCGTATTAACTTAAAAGCTGAAATTATTAGTTTATAAAATAAACTCGCAATGTACAGTACATAAAATATTATTAATATAATTTGAATTTTGTACCGCATAATTTTAGACGCAAATAGACTCATTGTGCTCTTACTTATTATTTAATTTTTGTATCAGGATATCATGCTCAATTGCCCAACGTATTACGTAACTCCAGCTGATCTTATCCGACGCCCTTCGTTTGACATTTGACATAGTTCCGTCGTAATTTGATCCTAAATATTCAATGATCCGGTGAATTAGTTATTGGCCGGCGTCCAGTGCGACATCAAATGAGCAACTAGGAAAGACACGATCGAACGGTACGCAATAAAATTAAGCTTTATCCCAAGCGGACGCAGTGAAAGCGACAACACGGGAGGGGAAGGTGTCGAGCAGGGGGGGAGTCGCCGGCCCGACCTACTTTCAGGGTCTCTCTCACCCGCCCTTACCACGACACGACGTTTCCCACCCAACTCTCACCATTGCGGAGTTCAAACAGCGCTCGCGAGCGTTTCTCGAATTCGCGCGTCGATGTACAGCTTCGCCAGATGATCGCTAGAGTTTCGCGGTAGGGGCAGTGATCGATCGATAGCAGAGAACGAATGCCGATAGCTGGTTTCTTGGAGCGGGATCACAATTAGCGCGGCGTAACGCGGTTACCGGCGGGTGATTGATGCTGCCGGCTCCAGGCTCCACTCTCGAGGCTCGGGAGTCAAGACTCGCGCAGATCCGTTGCCAAGCACTGCTCAAGGTGAACTCCCCCGTATGTCCGGTATTGAGCGCTTGAGACAAATTATATCCAAGGAAGTATCACGTACACAGCAAAATTTTCTCTTTATAATTCATAAGGGAAATAAAAAACTAAGTCCTTCATGAAAACGTCTCTGTTTCAGAGGGAACGTTGCGCCGATAAACTTCATTGACTCCGCAAACACGACAGAATAGATTTCTGCAGTTGCAATATTTGTTCTGTTTTTCTGAATATGGTCAGCATCATAGAAATTCAATGCAAGCAATGTACGCATAGTAAAGTCCCTTGGTATACCTACGAGTAGCTCACATCGAATAGAAATCATGATACTGCAAAGAAAGCTTCATGTCTCAGAAGATACGATAAGCCATAAACTTTTTAAGGTGGTTTTAAAATTCCAGGGTTATAGGATCGTTCATTGACTCCGCAATTTAGACCACAGAATAGTTTTCTGTAGTTGCAATACTTAACAGTTTTCTTACTCTAAGTACGGTTAACGTCATAGAAATGCAACGCTTATGCATTGCTTTGTGTACTTACATTGCTTGTACGAGTACAAAGTACTTGTACCTACGAGTACAAACTGTTTCATATTACCAAATTTCATCGCGTGTAGAAGACGTCTAAATTCAGCGCACAAAGAGCTACTTATTTAATTAAGATGAAAGCGTTCATTGATGTCTCATCTCAACTTGAATTGCTCTTTAAGCCCAAATAATATTAAATAATTTGAATGTTGCGTCATTACTTATTTATTAGACATCCAATTTAATGTACATTCAAAAATATGAATAAAGGATCATGTAACCCTAAACAATTTAAAAATAAAAGCATTTTGATGGAAAATAACTGGGATCGAAGCTCTGCGTAATGAATAAATATTAAGCCGCTATTATTTGAATACTAAGTCTAGACTACGATTTTGTTTCATTTAGATTAGTATTATTATAGATACTGAATATTCATGCACTGAGTTTAAATAAATGGTTGGTTAATCTATTCTAACTCGGTAGTCTAACTTTAAAGTTGAGCCATAAGACTTAGACCTTTAAGAAAAGAGATTCCTTTTTCGTTTATTATTTTAATCTAGAAAAGCGATCATTGACATTATTTAGTGTAGGTACCTACTGACAAAAAAAACTGAAATCACAACCAATTCTTTCGTATATATTGACGTTAAATACAGAAAAGTTAACACGGTTTGTCAATAGCTCAGTTAGTTAGTGCTGAGGCACGGTTTGCCGTGGTCATAGATTTGAATTTTTGTTTCCTTTTTACCCCACTCTGAAGGAAGGGCTATGTTAATGTACTATGTTTTTCCTAAGCCTTGTTAGTTACTTACTTACAGTAGCAAAAAATTTCTAAGAAAGTAGTATTTAAGAGTAATTTTCATTTTATTATCAGATGTAATAACTACACATAACTAACAACGTTATTTTTATTTATTCAGATTTACGTCATGGATCTAACTAATTTACTCACTACTTAAAGCACTAACTAGCGTAAATTGACTACGTAGAGTCAGATACGAAACATGTAATAAGTTAGACAAAGTTTAGTTTAGCTTTTAATTTATAACTTAAATTAATAGAATTTAAAACTTCGTTAATAGACAAGTTAATTTTTAAATTAGTTAATAGAAAATTCTACTGTCGTGTGCCATAAAGTGTCTGTTTTTACAACCGCCTAATAGATTAATGTTTTTTGTATATGCTTAACGTGCCTTCCGAAGCATACTAGTTGTCCGGCAATCCGGTGATTGATATTTTCTTAACTTACTAAGCCCAATCTCGCAGAAAAAAGTGATAACCAAAAGTTGATAATTGTTAT
>JARACY010000465.1:0-92878 GCA_029255725.1 Scrobipalpa atriplicella | reverse complement strand
ATAGCGTAATATAGGTTTAAAGCGCATTCAGGTGGACAGACTAATATTACAAAATAATATCCTCTCAGGATAGACAATGGCCTCAATTCACGCCGTCCAGTTACTAATTCTGATTCTTAGTAGCGCTGTCACTTTCTTAACATTGACATAAGAACAGGATAGCAAATAAATACGTGAGTTTGACACTCAGAACAATAACTAAAGCAATAGAAGGAAAGCTAAAATAAGAATTCAGAAAGATCATTTGTACTGTTCTAGCATACGACTAAAAAGACGCGTGAGAAAAGGAAACACTTTTAGCTCTTTGTTTCTACTTCACCCGTTTGGTCACAAGTTGAAAATCATTTGGTTATATTGGTTCTAATTTACCCGACAAAATTCAATATACATTTATTCAAAGACAGACGTTTCTTTTACTGAACTATTTGACATAGTCGCGTGTGCGTTGTTTACGAGTGTCTAGTGATGGGAATAAAAGTACCGATACTTTTTAATCGACAGATTTCCTGCAGACAATGATTTACACAATTATTTTGATTAGACAATTTACAAAATATTATTTTTACAAGGACTGTTCCATTTTTCAAAAATCTGTAATTGTAATTCTTAATATTTTAGAAATACTGGATAGTCTGTTCAGTGTGTCCAGAGGGATTGATCACGCGATCAGTTGTAAGTGTGTGAAAGGAAGCGATAAGTAAGTATACCTACAGTCTTTTTTTTTATAATTTTTAAGGCCGTCACAAGTTTTTTACGTTAGTGATAGATTTACCTTTACAATATGCCGCCGCCGTACGATACTTACTTTGTAATATATCGATACTATTATCGAAGTCGTTACATCACTAGCAAAAAAGAAACTTGTGACAACCTTATAAATTGCGAAACAAAAGAGTGTATACTGATCTCTTTCTTACACATTTACAACTGCATAAGTAAAAATAGTACGACCTAATGTATTTTGTTCTTATTTTAGATTTCCTTCTATAGCTTTAGTTATTGTTCTGAGGTTTGACATTTCTTATCTGACATAAGACTGCTTAAATTAAGTAAAATTAGTGAGCACGCTCTATGGTCATTCATTCCTTATTTAATGCGCCGTACGTCAAATTAAGAATGTCAAAGACACGTGTTTGTTTGCTATCCTGTTCTTTTGTCAAATTTAAGAAAGTGACAGCGCTACTAAGAATTAGAATTAGTAATAGTGCGTCCTGAATTAGCACCATGACCATTTTAGTTAAGATTTAGTGATTTTGTGCCCATACAAATCGCTACCAATGGCCCCGATTCGACGGAAATACGATTGAACTAAAACAAGTCCATATATGTAATTTTCTGTCATGAAGAAACAGAAAAAGGCGGCACTATAGACGAAATAATTATAATCCTGTCAGATCAAGAATCTATGGGAAATCAAAAGTCGTGGTGTGGAAACCAAATTCCTTTGAATTTTTAGAACGAATTGTAATTGACAGGATCAAAATCAGTTCGTCTATATTGCCGTCTCTTTCTGTTCACTCAAGACGGAAAATGTCAGGTATGTTTTTTTTTTATTAAGTGTTTGTTTACGAATTGGTACCAATGTTAGGTATATTGTTTTTAATGGCTGTATTTTTATTTATAATAATGTTTTTAAAACATTCAAACATGGTATTTAAACCGTATTGTTGTGGGTATTACCAAAGTTTGTTGATATTAGCATTTTATTTTAATAAAATTATTATTATTTATAATTTCATATGATCTATTTATAAAAGTGTAGGTACTGGTACAAAAAAGTGGGATATATTCGTTAAAATTAATTTTTCCCAAGATATACGAATACTGGACTTCATTGAATTCCATGCTGGACTGGGAGTGATAAAAAAACATAGAATGTGCCAGCTGCATCTCCTCCCGGGCATGATGTAAAAACCAGCTAAGGGATTCGAGGGTTTCTGTGTATTGCAATTTAGGCGATGGGCTGACAACCCGTCACTATAGCAATATACGCAATCATCTGGAATAACCCTCAAAACTTGTCAGACGTGGCGGAACGACCTTTGTTTAGGTCGTTTACGCTCTGCCTACCCCGTTAGGGATAAAGGCGTGATTATATGTATGTATGTATGTATAAACGAATACTAAAAAAGTTGATTTTTTAAGTAAGTAAGGAAGGGCCATACAATCTATAGAACTACACCGTCATAGAGAAGGGAAGTGACAGTTACATAATTATTATTATTTATTTTATTTATCGTATGGCGTAATAAACGTCAAGTACCTAGATTCATTCATTCAGTAGTAACTTAGAGTGAGCTTGTATAATGGTATTATGAAACTGTGAACTCTTGTGCCCCAAAATAAGTAGTGACCAAAATTAAGACTTGGCTTAAAGGACTAGAATCCAAGCCATAAAATATTTTTAAAAAAAACTTAGAGTGAGATAGCTACATACAAACTGTCACTTGTTAGAAAGGGACGACATGCTATCGCTTCTAGAAAGTCCTTGATCATACGTCAAGCTGATAAAAAGATACGAACAGAATACTATTGCTATCGCATTCTCACACTCACTCTGATTGGTCAATTTGAATTAGGCTCCATATTTAGGGATACCAGCTCTCAAGTGTGGCTATCCTAAAAAATACTCCTTATTTCAGTGGGAATTAAATTAAAAAATAAAATATGTTTGCGCCGTCGCGAACATCTTTACTTCTCTGTATGCATAATTAAATGCTCGCATGATTTGCGATTCCTCTTAAGAAATTAAACTTTAAAATTAACTCTGAGGTGTTGGCCGCTTTTGTTGGCGTCTTAGAGGCACATATTATTTGGATTTATTCATTCTGTTGCCTCTTTTTCTTCTTGGGCGGTGTTTGCTGTACATCAGCCTTTGCCCTTTCTATTATGTGTTTAGTGTTTGTTTGCTCTTCAATCAGTTTTTTGATTTTTTCATAAACTCCGAGTTTATTCTCCTCTAAAAGACAATTCCAACGTCGATGCCACGCCTCGACGTTGTTTTGAGTGCGTGGCCCCTGTTGTTATTGTCCTCAACAGACCAAAGCGTGGGCGGGAACAGAGGGTGACGTATACGCGTAGCTGTTTTCTCTCTCGACGTCTGTGCACTCAATTTTGGACTGACATAATATTTTTCAAACCATGTCGTGATTTCAGTTTTGGCTTCCTGCGGTAATAGTAGATTCATAGACTAGGGTGGAAGAGAATCAATTCCCGAGGTAGTTAGACGCCCGAGCGCAGCGAGGGCGGCTATAGTCCGAGAGGAATTGATTCTTCTACCCGTGGCAATGACTCTACTTTTCATTTAGAATATGAGGAAAATAAAACTAGTTGTTAATACAAACTAAGTATTTATTGTTAATAAAGTACTTAGGTACCTATTTAAAATTAATAGTCATATTGGTACAATTATTGAAATTAAAAAGAACAGATTTTACTATCCCGCCAATTTGTGTTGACTTTTTAATTATTATTTTTTAATTTTGTCGCGGCACTCGCATCGCAAGTTTGCGCTAAATTCACACTGGCCAGTGACACTAGCTGGTTAAAAAGTCACGACATTTCATAAAGTTTTTTTTTTAATATGAAAAAAAGTCTTCACAGCTGTCAGCAATTCAAGCAGTTCTATTTTTAAAGTTCATTCCCGCCCTAGGGTGGGGATGAAATTTGTATGAGTTATTCCTTCCCTGTGAAAGGAAAGCAGCATCTTCCACCCAATAGTCAGATCAAAACAACACTACTTTCCGAGTATGAGAAATGAAAAACCTTTTCCTTTACTACTTGATAGGCTGTTGGGATTTCGTCCGGAGACAAGAATGCCAATGCAAGTAGATGGCGCAATTGCAAAGGAAATTCGCTGTCCTCACCGTACCTGGTGGCGAGATGACATTCCTGAATTTTCCTCCACAAGGTTTGTCCGAAATGGAAAAAGCAACCTTTGCTGATAGAATTGGGGAATTCAATTTTTATTGCGTTTAACGCGGCAAGCTCGAAGTCAGTTATAATAAACTGTGGTTCCAGAATAATCTCTGATACAGCGGCATAGTCTTTTAGTTGTCGCAATAAATCACTCCTCAGTTTTTCCATGTTGAGTTAGTTCCATGTTCATTTCCCGTCACTGACAGAGTTGGCTCCACGCTCATTTCCCGTCTCTGACAGAGTTGGTTCCACGCTCATTTCCCGTCTCTAACAGAGTTGGTTTCACGCTCATTTCACGTCATTGACAGAGTTTGTTCCACGCTCATTTCCCGTCACTGACAGAGTTGGTTCCACGCTCATTTCCCGTCACTGACAGAGTTGGTTCCACGCTCCTTTCCCGTCACTGACAGAGTTGGTTCCATTGTTCATTTCCCGTTACTGGCAGAGTTGGTTCCATTTCATTTCCCGTCACTGACAGAGTTGGTTCCACGCTCCTTTCCCCGTCACTGACAGAGTTGGTTCCACGCTCATTTCCCGTCACTGACAGAGTTGGTTCCATGTTCATTTCCCGTTACTGGCAGAGTTGGTTCCACGCTCCTTTCCCGTCACTGACAGAGTTGGTTCCACGCTCATTTCCCGTTACTGGCAGAGTTGGTTCCACGCTCATTGCCCGTCACTGACAGAGTTGGTTCCACGCTCCTTTCCCGTCACTGACAGAGTTGGCTCCATGTTCATTTCCCGTTACTGGCAGAGTTGGTTCTACGCTCCTTTCCCGTCACTGACAGAGTTGGTTCCACGCTCCTTTCCCGTCACTGACAGAGTTGGCTCCATGTTCATTTCCCGTTACTGGCAGAGTTGGTTCCACGCTCATTTCCCGTCACTGACAGAGTTGGCTCCATGTTCATTTCCCGTTACTGGCAGAGTTGGTTCCACGCTCATTTCCTGTCACTGACAGAGTTGGCTCCATGTTCATTTCCCGTCACTGACAGAGTTGGCTCCATGTTCATTTCCCGTTACTGGCAGAGTTGGTTCCACGCTCATTTCCCGTCACTGACAGAGTTGGCTCCATGTTCATTTCCCGTCACTGACAGAGTTGTTTCCACGCTCATTTACCGTCACTGACAGAGTTGGTTCCACGCTCATTTCAGCATGCTCGGGAGGTGATGCTGTTGGCACATTTTATGTTTTTCTATCGCAGCATGGAAGCTGTCCCTTACACCCCTATAGTAGTTTCTTTACTTGACTTGTCTTGCTCAGACAAAACGAATTGTTTATGAGTTACTGTTTGTAAATCCTTTTTAACCGTTTGTATATCATTTTTTTATTATCATATTAATATAAATCTCGGTAACAACGAAAAAAAAATGCTCATTTTGCATTAGATTGATTTCTGTCACCGCCACCAACAAACACTATCAAACCTTTTTATCAAATCATACTTACTTGTGCCTTCTAAATAGCAATGTGCCGTTCCCCAATGGGTATTTTCCCGGGGAAATTCCCCGGGAATTCCCAATGTTCCCCGGGAACATGGGGAATTTTCCCCAAGATTTTAATGTTTTTATTTTTCATATTTCGACCTATGTTCCTTGGAGAATATTGTTTGTAATCACGAGCACTAACAAATCCGCAAATTTCTATATTTTTATTTGACAATTTTTATTAAGTTATATGTTTGTTCAGCGTCATTTACGAGATTTTACCAAAGAGTATTTTAGTTTTTTAATATTGTAATCTGTCGATTTGCATAGGTTGGGTTTGATCAGTGAAAGAGAGAAAAAAAAGAAATTAGTATAAAAAATATGCCCCCCGTTCAGTGGATTGATAGTTACTATTACTGTGTTTGTGCGTTGATTGTAACGGTTGCCTTTATTATATACAGATTTTGTTGCTAAATTACTTTTTTTCAATATTCCCCTTAGTGGACATTCCAGAAGGAAATACCTATATATTCCCGCTTTTGGGGGAAATTCCCGGGATCGGCACATTGCTATTCTAAATCAACCAGTACCTATGCTCTTATTAAATTCGCCTTGTTAAAAAAAAAACATATATATTTTATATTTTTTTCTGAATCTTTACGTAATTTAAAAAAACTAATTTCATGGTTTTCGGTTTTAAATCAGCCATTATTTAAGTAACTGTACCCGAGTGACGTCACAACATCACGTAAGATTTGGTTTCTTGTGTAGAATAAAAACTGTTTGTACTATGTCTTTTAAAATAGCAGTGAAATAACAACGGTAGGGCACATTAATTTCACTGCTATTTTAAAAGACATAGTACAATAGTACATTGTTTAACGAGGAGAGAACATGACCGATTCCCACGAGGGTGTAGTTTGAGGCCCGAAGCGTAGCTGAGGGCCTCAATACACACGAGTTGGGAATCGCATTTTCTTCCGAGTTATACATAGTGCTTTATACTACACCTATGAGGAAAATATAATCAAAAATCCTTGTAAGATAAAGAATGATATCACTTACATGAGAAGATAACTTAAGAACATTTGAAGTGTCATCATCCATGTGAACAGAACACAAACAAACAAAACACACATTAATACAGTTACACATTACATCGAAAACACTAAACACTTAATTTACATTAAATAAGTCATATAAATCAAAGAACGAAAAAGAATTCGCGCGGACATGTTGATTTTGCCATATTTTTTACTTAAAAATATAAAAGAGACAAATGAAGCAAAGCACATACTGCCAAAAAATGTAAGTGGCCAGTATCATTTTGTGGGCTTCGACATACAAACTTTTTGTTTTTTGGCATTCGCCTGTTTCTAGTTTTGAATTATGAATTTAAAAAAAAAAATAGGAGGGGAGAAAATACTTTCTCCCCTAGGGGAGAAAGTAAATCCCATATATTTTTGCCGCCCGCATATTCGTTCGCTTGGATTTACGTACTTTCTTTCCTTTTTTTAAGTAAGAACTAATATACTTTCCGAATAGGTGTAGTATAAATAGTTTTTATTCTACACAAGAAACCAAATGAATGGTCGAGTTCAAAAAGTCACATTGTCCAAATTAATTATTTATTTATTACTACTTGCATGTTATCTTTATTTTCTTAACGAAACTTCTATTAACAGTTTGTTGCTACTATTCTATATCATCTTCAATACGATCAACTTTCGAAAGGCAGAAAATGTAACGGAAAGAATTTGATTTTTGACTTGACGCATCAGCATCAGCTGGATGGACATAGGGATTTTATCACAAAATCAGTGGACTTAGTGACATCTTGGACATAGTGACATTTTGAACCGAAACTGACGGACTTAGTGTTTAGCACAGTATAAAAATCTTGAGTTTGCGACTTTTTACAAATAAATCGGATACATCATATCATAGACAATAATTTCCTTTTTTTAATGGTGTTGCCAGTACAAAAATCACTAAAATGGACTTAGTGACTTCTTGAACTCGACCATCCAAATCTTACGTTACGTTGTGACGTCACTCGGGTACAGTTACTTAAATTTTAATATAAAAATAATGGCTGGTTTAAAACCGAAAACCATGAAATGAATTAAAAAAAAAATTTTTTTTTTTTTTAACAATGCGAATTGAAACATTGTTGAAACGTCGGAAACCAGGTAAATTCCTATGATTTATACTAAAATTTATCGCGAATTGATCCGGATAAAACGTAAAACGAGTATTTTTAATATTATCAAAATATTTCATCATTTAATCCTGGTAGACAATTGGTCGCCTAAAGTCATCGTTTAATACAATGTCCGAATTTAATTTAAAATGCTTGAACAATAGTTCTTTTCTACATTTTCTTATGTTCGAGTTGGACTCTGTGTAGATATTAAATATACCACTTTACAACCTGTGGTTGTTATCAACTCTGTGAACTGATGGTGAATTGGTGAATTAACTACAACCTTCTTCATCTAGGGTCTTCATCATCTATACAGGGTGTTAATTTAATTGCGTGCCATAGCTTAACGGGTGTTTCGGTAACGTATAAGGAGACCATAAAAAAAAAATCCAACTCAAAAAGTCAAATAACCAAAAGCCGGAATTTATTATGATTCCAAGAGCTGCGTCTACCTTTCGTGCTATAAAAAAAACGCGCGCGAATTGAGACTCGCGCGGTATTGGTTATAGCACGAGAGGTAGGCGCAGCTCCTGGAATCATTATAAATACCTACCTTTTTTTTTATGGGCTCCTTTAACTTTACTGAAACACCCCTAAGCTATGGCACGCAATTAAATGACCACCCTGTATAATAAAAAACAATATTTTAAGGGCCGCGGCCTTCTGTGCAGGAGGTCGTGGTTCGAATCCCACCACGTACCAATGTGTTTTTCGGTTTTCGAATTTCATATGTACGTTTATTCGGTGCCTTTACGGTGAAGGAAAACATTGTGAGGAAACCTGCACACACCTACGAAGAAATTGTAAGTCCTAACAACATACTTATTATATAGACAGTATTGTAGAATTTTATGAAGAATATGTTTCATTGATACATAATTGTAGCTTTATTAGTTTTCGAGAAAAAATAGAAAACTGAAAGTTTTGGACACAAATGGGGAGCAACGGGTTACAGAGTTTTTTAAAGTTGTCTCTTTGTCACGGTTCTCTTGGTAATCTTTAACTTTTTGCTGGAGCAGGTACCATATATCTGTATACTCTTCAGCCGTATTAGTGTCAGCCTCAAAGGCTTGCTCGTCTCTTTGTTCGTTGTCTAGATACAGGGAAAATATGCGATTTTGAGCTTCTTTTAGTTCTATCCGAGAGCTTCGCAAACTCGGCCGCGGCGCTCCCCGTGGAGTTCCTTCGGTAGTGTTTGTGTCCACCGGAATACACTTAATAGGGAAACAGGGTTCAACTGTCATGTTTATACGGGGTGTAAGGGACAGCGTCCCGCAAACTTATAGGGGTTGCTCAGTCAACGAAACTGAACAACTACCACCAGGATTTTTTTTCAGGAAATGAAAAAAAAAATTTGCTTTTTCATACAAAATGACTACATCGATCAGACAATTTGTATGGAAAAGCAAATTTTTTTTTTCATTTCCTGAAAAAAAATCCTGGTGATATGTGTTCAGTATCGTTGACTGAGCAACCCCTATCAGTTTGCGGGATGCTGTCCCTTACACCCGGTATATACAACGTGTAACAGAAAGGGTATATGCATCGAGAAATGTGTGAATCTACCCATGAAACTGAACAACTTTCCCTAAGGAACATAGGTCGAAAAATGAAAAATAAATTTTGACCTTCCATACAAAATGCATCAGCTGATAGCGCATTTAGTATGGGAAGTCAATTTTTTTTTCGTATTTCGACCTATGTTCCTTAGGGAAAGTTGTTCAGTTTCATGGGTAGATTCACACCTTTCTTGATGCATATACCCTTTCTGTTACATGTTGTATATAATATATACCTAGAGGTACAAAACGACGCCAAATTAGCAACACAATATGCGCCAAAGTATACATATTTGGAGGTCATGATGGCGAATCCAGTGAAACAACGTGACCAGAAAATTAATGTTATATTACAACTTTATAATATTATTCTTACGATACACGTGGATTCTTTTTTGTTTGACACACGTTTTTGTTCTTACACGTGCAACCCTATATTGCCCGTCCTTACCCGGAATTATCTCCAAAATTAACCCGAGAGGCCAACTTACTTTTTTTTTATTCTCTGAGCCTATGATGACTATGTCCAATCTTTAAGCCGCGGATTTTATGTGAATTTGATCTATGCGCCAAATCCTCTCCACCATGGCGCTAAAATTATGGGGGTAAATCGTCATGAAACAAGAGAATTCCTTTTAACTTCTTTTTAAACCTCTTCCTGAACTTCTTCTTCATTGAAAAATACAGATCCTGGGTACTTACTCAGTTTCTAGCTTAGAAATAAACGAATAGGATTATTTATACCTACGTTATTTTACCGCCATCTTGAATCACTTTTAGATATCCTAATGTTACCAGTATCTACTTGTACCTAGAGAATAAGCTACTAATTAGGGTACAAAAATTGTTCCTATAACATTATTTATGTCTATGTATTATGGGTTTGTGATATTATGTAAATAGTGTAGTAATATAAAGATAAGCGGACTCGACGTAAACGTAACTCGACGTAGACGCCATAATTCATAATAAAGATAAAAACAAGTTAGGGTGGACATGATGATGACATCATCATATCATAGGGTGAACATTAAAACCCTTGTAATATCAAAAAAATTAAAGTGTTTTAAATTGGGTTTGAAAATCTCTAAACAAGATATGAAATGAATGTATAAATATTAAATAACACTTTTCTATTGCACAGTCTTTATTAACTTGGAGATGGTTTGACCAATTTTATTATCAATCTACTTTTGAGTACGCAAAAAAAAAACAATTCTTTTTAGTTTAAGGTTTCATAAGATCTATGAATAATAAAATAAGCATGAACAGCTTGACAAAATGTAAACTAAAGTTATTTTATAAAACACTTATTTTTTTAAAGGCGTTACTCCTGCCCTCAAACATTAAACAAAACATACCCCCGGGGGGCAGAGAGGGGAAATTCCAATGTCTGAGAAACCCTTCCCCTCTCTGCCCCGCGGGGGTATGTTTTGTGTAATGTTTGAGAGTATGAAGACCTGTCTCCGTCTACTAAAACATCTGCAAAACATACCCCCGCGGGGCAAGAGGGGAAAGACAAAGGGGCGTGGTCGCATACAAATTTATAGATCAAAACATTCAACCCCGGGCTGGGAGGGGCAGGGCTTAAAACACGACAAACACGATCTTCCTCCACGCTCCTCCTCGTCCGAATACATGATTCAGATTTTGGTAAAGAAATGTTTTGTTTCTGTTTTGTTACATTTTCATACACAGCAGGACACACGGCTTGAGTCTCGCCTTGGCCTGTACAAATACAAACAAACTCTTGTGTTGCCATTTTAAAACAGTTTTGGGTAAGAAATTCTCTATTTATTTTTAGTATTTTTTTTTCAAGCTGTAATATTATAATATTATAAAATGTAAAAATTTGTATTTATCATAGACAAAATGGTATTTATATAAATGTCTTTGATCCATGTAACCATAGATTTACCACTATCCGTAGATACATCATTAACGTTCAACAAATGGGACAGAAAATAAGTAACTGACAGACGACTAGTGCATTTTGACGGGTAGTACAGTCAAGCGCTGCCAAATGCTCGCCTTGTTTTTGTATGACGCGCTGAATCTCTAGTAGTCTTAAATCAATGCATGTACAGTCGTACAAGGATCTTTTGGCGCGTGGGTGACATTGACAGCACAGATTACCTAGTATACATGTCCGTTAGGTTATATTAAACCCACGCGCCAAAAGATACTTGTACGACTGTAACTTAAACATTAAAATCAGGTTTCAAAACCAAACAGAAGGTATTTCTATGTAAATAATTTAATGTTGTATTGTTTTTTATGTGAAATGTATTTATGTTGTAATAAAATGTTTCTTGCCATGATTTACCTTTTTTATTTAATTTTTTAGTTACTCTCCCAAGCTAAATGAATGTAGTATTATAAGTTATAATTATAATGAACAGAATGACAAATTACATGTTGTGGCCAAGTGGCCAACCAAACCGTAATACATAGTGTAAAAAAAAGTACTACGTTTCTTTAAACCACGTAATGTATTAGTGATCTAAAACACAAACCACACATTAAATAAAAAAAATAGGCCAACCGTACTTAAAGAGTCTGTGCGAAAAGAGAACAGGCATGGAATTTGAGGGCGCGCATTTGTATTTAATTAACTGGCGCTTGTTCGTGTGAGGATTATGCCCAAGTCTTTAACAGTAACCTTCTACATTAAATTTTGGAGGTTTTAGGTCAAAGACCTAGGTATAAACGCCACGCAACCAGCCGTGGGCTAATTAATACAAATGTGCGCCCTCCGATTCTATGCCTGTTCTCTTCGGTTCATCTACACTACGGTGGCCGCAGCGGCGGTGAGGCCGGGTGGGCGCGGGGCGCGGTGGGGTGGCGGCAGAGCAGAGTACCTGTGACGACGCCGCCGTAGTTCGGTGCGCGTGACGTGACTACAGTTAGCTTACCTTGTTTGTTTTACAAATTAATAAAATTTAAATATTTGTAATTATTTTATTAAATTTGTGGTTTGTGTTGTATATCAATATCACTGATACATTACGTGGTTTAAAGGAACACAGTAGGTACTTTTTTTTACACCCTATATTCATGACTTTTTTTTTATCTGAGATATAAATTAATTTATTACAAAAAGTGGCGCCAACTCTGCTCTGTTTGCATCTTAAGCTAGTTAAGTAAAACTCTTTGAAAAAGATCTGCTTAGTTATTTATAGGAAAACGATTTAAATACTACTTCAGTATCTAAGTTACCTTATTATTACAAATCTTATTCGGTATCTCCTATCCATTATACACGTGGTTTCCATTTTAAAATATCCTTTATTTCCTGCGGGATCCCTAGAAAAAAAAAGCAAATCATGCTTAAAAGATAAATCTCTAAAACTGTAACTTGGATATTGCCCTCGGGCCGCCACATTCTTAACTAATTTTAAGATAGCACTTTACTTTGACATAAGAACAGGATAGCAAATAAACATGTGTTTGACATTCCTAATTTGACATAAGCTGCTTTAAATAAGAACCGAGCATAGAGCATGTTTCTTATTTTACGTTAAATAAGCAATCTAATCTAATGTCAAATTTAAGCAATCGAGGCCAATGGCCAGTGTAAACAAGATTTATTTAACTAAAACAAAACCATACCAATCATTTTCTATCTTGAGCAAGCAGAAAATAACGACAGTATAAGCGGACTTATTATTATCCTGTCAGTTCAAGAATCTATGGATATGGATAGGTACTTAAATCGTGATGTGAATGGGTCCCAACTAAGTGTCATCAAAATCCTTTGAAATATTTAAATTAATTTTAACTGATAGGATTGAAATAAGTCTTTATACTGGGTGTAAGGTACAGCGTCCCGCAAACTGGTAGGGGTTGCTCAGTCAATGAAACTGAACAATTATCACCAGGATTATTTTTCAAGAAATTAATAAAAAAAAATGGAAAATGAGTATGGTATTATTTTAGTTAAATCTTGTTTACGCCGAATTGGGGTTATTGCTAACTTAAAAATATATGTGTAAAAAATTACCAAGTTCAATTCTTTTTATCTTTCCATGCTTTTCTTTAGGAATGCCATGTGCGATAGTCAAATGCTTTCTTATTGTAAGATCTGAAGCATATGTTACATCACAACGATTGCACGCATACATGTACAATCTATGATGGATACCGTTAAAATGAACCAACATTGTATTTCTTCTATGAAATTTCTTCGGACACCAAGGACACTGCTCAGTTTTCTCCAAGTGAAGTTTACAATGTTTCGTGTATACAAGCTTTCTAGAGAATGTCATTCCGCATTTATTGCATTTGAAAGGTCGTTCGCCGGTGTGTAATCTATTGTGTTCTATTAGAATGGGTTTGGAAGCGGCTTTAAATCCGCACTTCTTACAGACCCATGAAGATATACCATGAACACGCTGGTGCCTTCTTAATTCTGCTAAACTAAAAAACTTATTTCCACATTGGTCACATATACAATTTCGATTACTCTCATTGTGACGTTTTATATGCATGGGCAAGTAAAAACCTGCTATAAAATTTTTTACAAATATGGCATTGCTTAGAGGCCGGTTTTTTATAAAACTTTGTTTTGCTTTTTTGTGTTCTCAAATCTTCATCTGATGATTCACTAGTGTGAGAGTCATTTCCGGGGCAGTATTCCTTATCCTTTCTTTCATCACTTTCTGTTTCAGAATGGTGAGCAAAAAAAACCTTTTCTACATGCTTTTTTTCTTTAGTTTTTTTCTTAACTTACACAATCTAATTTTTTCTGCTAAATTTAAGGTCTGCGATTCAATTCCTGGTTGGTACTTTATGTCTATACTTTCGTCACTTTCCGTTTCAGATTCCTCTACAAAAACTTTTTTTTTAGCCGCTTTTCTCTTTGGCCTTTTATCTGTATTACTTGTGCCTTGTTCCGGCATTTCTAGAAAAGAATCATCCAAACTTGACGGCTTTGAATTCCCGTCTTCATCAGTATCGTGCAAGGAGTTATTTCCAAAATTGTTACTATCACCACCACATTCATTATCAGAGTGGATAACCTCATCTTTAATTTCATCTTTACTTGTTACGTAGCTGCAACTTTCTTTAGGTCTTTCTTCTGACCAATATTCATGTGCTTCTCCGTCATCTTTAGTGTCCATAAACAGCACATACTCACATAATTTCTCTTGAAAATCCGTAGTTTTAGTATCAAGATTTTCCATGAACTTCGAGAGCTTTTCGTTACTATTTTCACATTTCTTTCGAAACATTACAGCTTGGTTGAGATCTGATGAACATTTATCACACATTTTGTCGGGTAAATAGTCAGTTATAGCAGTAATATTGGTAAAACTAATTAATGATTTACCGTAACGACTAAGCCTCTCATCTGCAGCGTGATCAGTTAAAGAAACCATGTTTTCGCTCTTTCCGTAGGACAAACATGTTCGACATATAGTATTAAATATATTTTCGAAGTTTTCCATCGTACAAATACTACAAAAGGTACCTAAAAAAGACGAATTCATTCGGGGACTATCATCATAACCACAGACTTAGTACCTACATAACATAACACAAGTCACAACCACAAAGTACCTACTATACTATTACCCTGTCACAACGCACATTAGCTTAGCATACACATGAGACATGACACATTTTTTTTTTTTTTAATTCTCCCGTTTGGGAAGGCGAAGAGCGTGAGCCCATGCAGCCTAGTCTTCAGAGTGTATTTTCTTTTGTCTTCTTATACCTAATCTAACCTACACTAACCTAAAAGTCATTGGAATGCGCCGGTGATTCACATTCCAATGCTCAACAGACTTTTGCGCGGAGATAACAATCCGAATCGTACGGTAGCGCCTTCCTTTGCTTCTTACTCCCGCCATATTGTTCCTCGTCAGCAGATCATTATGTTAAATCCACCACATTAAATACAACAAACACTGCAAGGAACTAATTTAGAAGAGCGAGGAACAAAGTCCGTCAGATTTTTCATGCCCCCCGCGCAAAACCCCAACCTAACCTAACCTAACCTAGAACTCATTAGATCGCGAGTGGCCGCCATCTAATGCTCTCTGATGATTTACGCGGGAGTGTCGAGTCGAACCATATAGGATTTCTGTACTTTATTTCTTACTTTCACCACATTGTTTTTCACTACCGGCACATTATTATGCTAATCCCACTACACTAACACAATAATAACCGCGAAAAACTAAATTAGATAGCCAGAAATTCAGTCCATACGTGTGATTCGTTACGGTTCCCGCGCAAAACTCCCCAGTCTGGTCTGATCTGACACACATTTTTTTTTATCATTCTCCCATGTAAGGGAAGGCAAAGAGCGTGAGCCCATGCAGCCTAGTCTTCAGTTGTCTTTTTCTTGATTTGCCTTATCCTAATCTTAACCTACGCTAACCTAAAAGTCATTAGAATGCGCCGGTGATTCACATTCCAATGCTCAACAGACTTTTGCGCGGAGATAACAATCCCAATCGTACGGTAGCGCCTCCCTTTGCTTCTTACTCCCGCCATATTATACCTCGTCAGCAGATCATTATAGTTAAATCCACCACATTAATACAACAAACAAGGAACTAATTTATAAGAGCGAGTAACAAAGCCCGTCAGATTTTTCATGCTCCCCGCGCAAAACCCAACCTAATTGTGTTACCCACTTTAATGTAAGTTGTGTATCATGATTGTAAAATAAAAAAAAAGAACCAAATAAATAATTTAAAAAAAAAACCTAACCTAACCTAGAACTCATTAGATTGCGGGTGTGGTACCCGTTAATCGAATGCTCTCTGATGATTTACGCGGGAGTGTCGAGTCGAACCATTATAGGAGATCTACATTTCTCACTTTCACCACATTGTCTTTCACAACCGGCACATTATTATGCTAATCCCACTACACTATCACAATAATAGCCGCGAAAAACTAAATTAGAAAGTAGTTAGAAAGCCAGAAACTCGTCCTAAGTGTGATTCGTTACGATTCCCGCGCAAAACTCCAGTACCACCGTCTGACACACATCACACACACATGACATGACATGACAGGTCTTTTTTTTTTTTTTCATGCAAGGGAAGGCAAAGAGCTTGAGCCCATGCAACCTAGTCTTAGAGTATTAATTTTCTTAGTCTTCTTAACCTAATCTAACTAACCTACACTAACCTAAAAGTCATTGGAATGCGCCGCTGATTCACTTTCCAATGCTCAACAGACTTTTGCGCGAGGATACCATCTGACCTCCGCAATCCAGAAGGGAAACCAAACCCAATCCTAGATTAGGTTAGAGTCTGTTCGAAAAGAGAACAGGCATGGAATTTGAGGGCGCACTTTTGTATTAATTAACCCACGGCTGGTTGCGTGGGGTTTATGCCTAGGTCTTTGACCTAAAACCTCCAAAATTTAATGTAGAAGGTTACTGTTAAAGACCTGGACATAATCCTCACACGACCAAGCGACAGTTAATTAAAAACAAATGCGCGCCCTCAAATGCCTGTTCTCTTTTCGAACAGACTCTACACACAACCTTTGAATTTCTTTGTAGGTGTGTGCAGGTTTCCTCACGATGTTTTCCTTCACCGTAAAAGCTCAGATTACTTATAAGCGCGGCGGGCGCGGGGCGCCTTATGTTGTATAGATAAGGGTAACGGAACCCTTCGTGCGCGAGTCCGACTCGCACTTGGCCGTTTTTATTTCTCAGTTTCTCCCGTACGAGTACGAGAAGGGAAAAGGCTTAGTACACATGCAGCCTAGTTTTCAGTACACAAAGGTAAAGTAAAATAATAAAAAAAGTTCGCATTTGAATAATTTATACCATGTTAATTAGTTTTTAAAATAAGGTGTAGCGACTTCATTGCAGCGACTTTTTTGTATTAAAATTTCAAAACAAATCATCCACGGGAGAAAGGTGGCGACGGGTTGGTTTCCAAATAGTAGATTCCGGAAGAGCTGAAATTAATTAAAAATGTTTTAATTAATATTGTTGCAGTTACTAAACAAAATGCTGTCGTTCTATTCTATAGCAGCGTGGACAAGTTAAACGAATAGGATGGTCAGAAATATTGAGCTTTTCATACAAATATAAATGCTTTCTATTTTTTATACCTAACACCAGAAAAAAGAACGTAAAAGTGAAGAGTATGACTGAGTATGACGAGATGACATAAGTATTTAATAAACCACGTTTATTTATGTACGGGGATATATGGCTTCGTTTTGGCATGGACTAACTACTCTAGAGGACTGCTTACCGCCATACTAGAGAGCGTACCTCGATACTATAAAAAGGTCAATATGCGAGCAAACCTAGATGGCGCTGGCATATTGCTCGAAGAGTCCGTTGTTAATATAGGTCATAAAATTGAAAAAAATCAATAACAACATGAACCAAATTATGTTTTAAGATTTTTAAAGTAGAAATACACAATGAGCAATGCTGTTTAAAACATCTGAATTAAAATACCAGTTTACACAATATTTCGCTAATGCCAATAGATGGCACTGCTAAGTAGCGGTGGTGTACGCAGTTTATAAGGGAGGTTATTAGTCCTCTTTGTTTTATTCGTCCATGGTATCGGGAAGCAAAATCTTATTCAATAGGGATGTTGGCTAAAATAACTGTGGGTCTCATTCATCATTTGAAAAAAAAAATGCACATTTAGATTTAATAATCGAGTTGTCTATATTTTATAGAAGTTATTATTAAAATATATAATCATTTGCCCAAATTAATACAAGGAGAAAGTGATCCACAATTATTTAAATCAATATTAAAAACATTTTTAATAGGAAAAAGTTACTACCTACTGCCTGCAAGAGTTTCTCAATGAAAAGTTTTAATTAAAAAAAAAAATGTTATTGAAATTAAAGTTATGATAGAAGTAGGTACAATTATTAGATTATGTACCTAATGTGATTTAAGATTTAGTTTTTAGAAAAAAGATTGCTGTGCCCTAACCGGGTTCATGTTGAAGCTATACCCTGTATTGTTAACAACTTTTGTACAACATGAATGCAATAAACATATTGAGTGTTTTAGAACCCTGTAGCCGCTATAGGGTTCTAAAAAACTAATACCGTGTACTAGCTCACCCAGTCTTAGGCACAAGTCCACCCATATTGAGGCTGCCCCACAGTATGCAGTTGCCGGTAAGCGCCCCAGCGAAGGTGGCGCATCGCGTGCCTCTGAAACCTCCGGAAGTCAGGGATTCCGCCAAGTAGTGGAACGATCTGTGCAAGACAAATGAAAAATAATACAGGCCTTTTCATTGACTCAGGGGTGGGAAAATACTAACCTATTAACGCGAGCGTAGCGAGCGCAAGATATTACGCTAAATACACATTAAGTAAATACAAATAATACAAATAATTTATTTGATTTGTTTTTTACTCGTTTTCGTAGATAATGTTTCGGAGGCTGTTTCTCATGAACCGTGATAGTTAGATAGTTAAAATTTTCACAGATGATGTATTTCTGTGGCCGATATAACAACAAATACTAAAAACTGGCCAAGTGCGAGTCGGACAACAGATATGATTTTATTTGCCATTTTTATAAATGATGGTACGGAACCCTTCGTGCGCGAGTCCGACGCGCACTTGGTCGGTTTCTTTATAAATATATTTATAACACATTTGCTCGTAAAGGGTCTCTTATTACACCAATTTCAATATTTTATTGTATCTTATTACGTACTTGTGCGTAATCGTAATGTAAAATGCACGAGTGCTGTAAAACACACGAGTTTTTTTTTATTAGGTAAAACGCACGGTTTATCGAACGGTACTTTTTTAAATCTTAGCAAAGAGTTTTTATGGCAGAAAAGTGGTCAACATTTTATAAATAAAATTAACTTTGGGAGATAAAGTATAATAAAATAAACATTGAATTCTTTAATTTAATTAATTTTTACAATAAATTACAACCATTTATCTGTAACAAAATCAAAGAAATATTAATTTACTTTGTTAGTAATGCTGGCTGGTTTTTGTTTCTTTGTACTATGGCTTAAAAAAGAAAGCGTTGATGCGCGCGCATCCTAATTAATTTGTGAACGAGTAAAAATTATTTCGCGCGTTTTTTCTTTTAGCTGTATTGTTTTAATTTTTTAGCTATTTCCTCGCAAATATGTTATAAAACGTCGTACGACATACGTGCGGTTTGATAATTACAGCCTCTGCTTTCTTGTAGTCCTCGCCTACGGCTCGGGCTAGCAATATCGCCTCGGCTGTAATGATCAACCCACCGCACTTATATCGTAATGTACTATTACTGCAGGGAGGTTGATATAGTAAGTTTATATCATTCGACCTTTGGGCCCGTCTTATAACATCTTTGCGCATTTCAAAATAGCGTCATTAGATCGTACAAACAAACAAGGAGCTCTGATTTAGGTCCATATTATTTGTATGGGAATGAAAAAGAGGTCATATCTTTTTAGTACTGTAATATTTCTAGAAAATAAAAACGTACAAACCTAGTTTTTAAGTATATCTACATCATTTCCAAAAATTATAGGAATCGGACTATGTTTACTGGGTGGGAACCGTTACCGCCTTTTGTATGGAAAGTGACATTGTATTGTATTGTAATTTGGACATGTTTTGTATGGAAAGTGACATTGTATTGTATTGTAATTTGGACATGTTTTGTATGGAATGTGACATTCTATTGTATTGTAATTTGGACATGTTTTGATAATGAATAAGTTTACACCCAGCCTGGATACTTATTATAAGGAATCTGACTTACCTACTGACTGAACATATTTTTGATTTCTGATCTGGAGCGCAGCGAGCGCGATATTTGAAGTTACTTTCAATTCAATTCAATTCATTTTTTCAATTCAATTCATTTATTATTATTCAGATTACGTGGTCATTATTATATTAGTATATGTTCTTAGTTGTAGGTTTGATACATAGGTTGTATAAATAAGTAGGTTAGGTAGAATCAAAGAATACAATACAATTTATGCTATAGTAAGCACATTTACTCATTTGATTACAAAATTGTATAATATGCATTAAAAGTACTTGTATGTACTTATATCGCTTTCGCTACATACCTATGGTGATGGCAAGTCTCGTCATCACAACCAGGCTGCGAGCCTCCCCCGTTGGGGTAGAAGTCGGCGTCTGCCAAGTCAGCCACGTAGCCGAGTCGGCCAGCGTTTGTGTGGATCACCTCGGTGTATCTACCGTCGTTGGGCCTAAACTTCTCGCTGTGGGTGTTCCAGCCGGCGAACAAGGGGTCCAGACCTGTAGAGTAGATAGAAGTATAATAACTAACTAGCCTATCAAACGGGATATTTCCTGATTGTTGGAAGCAAGCAGTAGTCGTCCCTATTCACAAAGCTGATGCAAAAGATAATCCAACTAACTACAGACCGATTTCCCTGCTCAGTATCTTTTCAAAAATTCTTGAAAAGCTTGTAAACAAAAGATTAAGAAATTATTTAGGTAAACACAATATTATATCTCCCAATCAATTCGGTTTTCAAACGGGAAAGTCTACTGAAGATGCGATCGGATTATTACTGGATACTGTGTCGGAGGCTCTGGATAAGGGTAAAGCGTGTCTAGGAATCTTTCTTGATCTCGCCAAAGCCTTCGACACTGTTTCCTCTACTATACTTTTGAAAAAACTAGAAATAATCGGAATAAGAGGACTGGCATTAAAATGGTTTAGTAGTTACCTAGAAAATCGAACGCAGTGTGTTAAAGTAGATAACTGTTTAAGTAACTTTGTTAACATAAAATTTGGTGTGCCTCAAGGCAGCATTTTAGGCCCGACTCTCTTTATTATCTACATTAATAATATAGCTAATTTACTTAATAGTGATACTAACACAGCGGTTGTTTGTTATGCTGATGATACAGCAATACTGTTTCAAGGTGATTCCTGGAAAGAAGTGTTTCATAGAGCTGAAAGTGGTATGGTTTTGGTTTCTGAATGGCTAAACAGAAATCTCTTGACACTGAATACGAGCAAAACAAAGTTTATGTGCTTTCACAAAACAAAGCCATCCGCTCCACCAACAAATATAAGATCTAGTTTAAGAGTACACACTTGTTCCCTTCCGAGTCTGTCTCCTAACGGCTGTGATTGCAGTTCTATCGAAAGATCTGGTGAGCTGAAATACCTAGGAGTTACATTAGACGAACAATTATCCTTCAAACAGCATATTCGAGTTATGTCTGGTCGAACTAGAAAACTCATAGGTGTGATGAAGCTATTACGTGACTGTGCTGATCAAGATACTCTTCGCCTTGTTTACACAGCCTTATGTCAATCGCTGATCACATATTGTATAGGCCTCTGGGGTAGTGCTGCTAAGACCTTCATGATCATGCTTGAGAGGGCACAAAGATCTGTGTTAAAGGTTCTTTATAAAAAACCTTTTAGGTTTCCGACTCAAAGTCTATATCGGGAGGCGGATGTCTTAACAGTACGTCAATTGTACATTCTCAAGACTAGTCTAGACCAACATAAAGCTATACTAAATTTAACCCATACTGAACAGTTATCCATATCGCAGAGACGGATTTATCAAGTGAGAACTCCTAAAGTAAACACCACATTTGCCCAACGATTTAGAAATTTTAGCGCTCCTTTTATATACTCCGCAGTCAATAAGGATTGTTTCATCAAAAATTGTAAACTCTCTGAAGCGAAACGCACTCTTATAAATTGGCTAAAAACCCGTGATTACAATTCTACCGAAGATATTCTAAAAATAATTACTTAACCAAACATACTATAAAAATATTTTTATCTTCTCCTCTATTTATCTATTTTTTATTTAACTACACAATAACTAATATATGTTTACATTATACTATTATGTAGGTATGTTATTTACTAGAAAAGTACTCAAGTAGTACTATATAAACATTATCTATATTAAATTTTAACAAATGTCATGTCCAAAAACATGTTTTGCTTAATAGTTCTACTTTTAATTAATTTATTTTATTTTATTTTATTTATTGAATTTAGAAACAAACAGTTATTTACTTAAAAATAATACAACTTAATTATTATGTTTTTAAACTTACAGTTTCATAAAACCTTAAGTGTAATAACACAAGTTGAAATAAGACAAGGTTAGTTAGCATTTATAATTTTAAGTAAAATACTAAGCTGAAATTACTTTAAAACTAACAACAACAACACTAATTTAATTACTTTACCAAAATTGTATGTAACTTTGTGAAAATTGTAAAGGTCGTGTGGACTGCCGCGATACAGGCTTGACCTAGTGCGGAGTTCTAAGGAAACTACTGTGTTTTTTGTAAACTTTTTATGGCAAATAAACGTTTTTATTTTTATTTATTTTTTATTTTATTTATTTTTTATTTTATTTTTATAACTAGATTGGCGAGCGAATTATGTTAGCTACAAAACGGGAGATGCAGGGAGACAACCTTTAACTAAAAATATACTTTATTGAAGAAAGTACAATTTAAACTTAGTTCTAAACTACGTGCCTAAGCCGATGCTAGGTCTAAAAGTGACGAAATAGCCAGCAGAGTTGATGTCCCAAATTATGTACAATGCGTCGTCGGCGAATCTCGCTCGTGTCGTGCTCGTGCGTCACGCAGCAGCGCATAGCGACGGCGTGATCGGTGAATCTAGGTTTGAGGTGTCAGCAGTTCCCACGGCAGGTACAGATGTAACAAGCGGGGTGAGCGTGAGATTGCTAGGTATTTATGTTTTTGGTGGGATAGATTATACATGTGTCGACTTTGACAAAAAAAAAAAAAAAACAAGAATACATAATATTACAATTTTTGAATACTTTAGAATTTAGAAAAATGTAAATAAAACAATAGTAGATTCATAGACTAGGGTGGAAGAGAATCAATTCTCGAGGTAGTTAGACGCCCGAGCGCAGCGAGGGCGGCTATAGTCCGAGAGGAATTGATTCTTCTACCCGTGGCAATGACTCTACTTTTCATTTAGAATATGAGGAAAATAAAACTAGTTGTTAATACAAACTAAGTATTTATTGTTAATAAAGTAGGTACCTATTTAAAATTAATAGTCATATTGGTACAATTATTGAAATTAAAAAGAACAGATTTTACTATCCCGCCAATTTGTGTTGACTTTTTAATTATTATTTTTTAATTTTGTCGCGGCACTCGCATCGCAAGTTTGCGCTAAATTCACACTGGCCAGTGAAAAAGTCTCGACATTTCATAAAGATTTTTTTTTTAATATGTAAAAAAGTCTTCACAGCTGACAGCAATTCAAGCAGTTCTATTTTTAAAGTTCATTCCCGCCCTAGGGTGGGGATGAAATTTGTATGAGTTATTCCTTCCCTGTGAAAGGAAAGCAGCATCTTCCACCCAATAGTCAGATCAAAACAACACTACTTTCCGAGTATGAGAAATGAAAAATAATGGATGGATGATGCCACTTCAATTGTTCTTAAGATAGGTAACTTCTCATGAGAATGGTTTCTTCTATCTTTACATGTAAGTGATATTATTCTTAGTCTTACAAGGATTATATGTATAACTCGGAAGAAAATGCGATTCCTAACTCGTGTGTATTGAGGCCCTCAGCTGCGCCTCACCCTCGTAGGAATCGGTCATGTTCTCCCCTCGATAAACAAAGTACTATTAGACGCTGCTGAGTTATACCTTTTCAAGCTAACTGTCAATTTAACCACCGCGCCGCCGCCGTCATTACGGAAATTTTGGCCGAGTATTTCACTTCTCTGCATTGCTTTCCAAATCTCACGTATTTTATCAGCACATAAATTGTAGGGCCCATATAATATGGCGGGTTTAACATGCTTCGGTCCCCACTTTGACAACTCCTCCGCGGTGGATAAGTTCATGTACTCCTGAATTAAATTAATATAATTGACGCCAATCATCTTAGCCAAAAGACCGGTCACAAAAACATCGTCGATCCAGAAGTAGCGCGCCTTACGTGAAGCTGCTAGAAGGCGACGGGCCACGTCTGCTGAGTAGATTATAAATGAACCTGAAATTAATACAAAATCACACTCATTTGCTCTCAATGGATTCCCTGTATCCATACGATATTATAATGGGAACACATATAATCGAATAAGTAGCGCTAGATCACAAAATAATAATATACAGCTAATAAATATAAAATTTGGCGACTGAAGTCTTGATTTTGTTATCATGAATTGTACCTACTCACCGCCGCAATAAGTTGGATAGTGATCTTCGGCGAATTCTTCCTTCGTTACATGCCATTTACGATACCTACTATTTCCTGGTTCATTCCTAAGCACTCGTCTTCCCGCATTAACGGTACAAAAAATCGTAACGTTCTTCTCACCCCTCATATATGTATCATTCTTCAGAACTTCGTACAGCCGACTCGTGTTCACCATAATATCGTCATCTGTTTTGACGATATACTTTGCCCTGGGGCAGTTATGCGCTACCCATTTCAGGCCCATGACATGTTTGTAACTCATGTTTCTATAGGTATCCAAGAAATTTCCTTGTATTATGTCGCGGTGCTTATGGATTTCACGTCGGACCAACAGTGCAACTTTAGTATCGTTAGTTATTCCAACGAGATATACAACTTTGAAGCATTTCCGTGGCTTTCCCCATGTGTCTCGGATGGCTGCTCTTTTTGCGGTATTGTCAAGTGCGGAATGTATGACAACCACCACGAGAAAATCGTTTTGGCACTCGTCGCACACTTGGAAGTTCGATAAGAACCGAAAGTTCATTAGATCTATTAATTGATGATATTGATATATATCATCTGTATTATCGTGCGTGAGAATTTTATAGTTTTTTCTCCAATAATTATAACAAGTTTGATGCTGGCATTTTAAAATAAATAACGACACTATGAAAATTAAGTACAATAAAATCTTGATATTAGTATTTCGCATTTTATATCTAAGATAATACCTTTTTTTTAGCAATGGTCCCTATGGATAATACCTTTGGATAATACTACACGTTTCAGCAGGCCGTGTTGCTCTAAGGCTTGTATTTATAAAGCAATCTCAAGATTGAGATCAATATTAAGTATGGATTTGACAGGTCATTTTGTACTGAAATGACATTTCTGATACGAACTCAAACTCGCTGTCACACTTGAGAGCTGTTTATAAATACGGGCCTAAGAGTTTCAGTATCAAGACGTATAATTGACTGATCACTGAGTAATTAATCAACTAGCGTTTTTTTTTTGACTGATGACAATGACAAGATATAAAAATAAGGTTGTAACATTCGTCCCCCCCTAAAACTCTTCAATCAGACGCCTTGGAGGCCTGATCAGGCGATGGCTTCGTCGGGGCAGTGGCAATGGCAACGCCACTGGTGATGTCAAGAGGTTAGGAACTTGTGACGGCGAAGGTGCTGAGGCTGCTTCTGACAAGGGGTTGACCACTGCTGGTGGCTCTAAGGTTGGACTCAAGACTGCTGGAGCTACAGAAGTAGGTGTAGATAGTGCAACGGACATTGATGCAGGAGAGGATGTTAGGGGTGTAGTCATTAGCGGAGTGGGTGTCGGTATCGCTGGTTGTGATGGTTGCGAAGTTAAGCGAGGTCGGATGTGATCAGCATGGCTACGCTTCTCTTCCCCTTCCGGTGTAGTTACGACGTATGAATATCTGTGCTTGCGATTTAAAATAGTAGCTGGTGGCCAGCTTCTTTCTAAGCGGGTTCTTATATTTGTTACGCACAATCCCCGAAATCGCCCATTGGCCGAAAAAAAGGCACACTTCGCGGATTGGAAAATTCAAAACGCGCAATCCCCGAAATGGTCTTTCATTTCGGTCATTGAGCGTTTTACAAAAAACCATTTCGCGGACTGGTAAACACGAAACAGCCAGTAAAGGTGTAAAGAACATTAAAACACCAGGCATGAGGCAACTTGACGCAAACTGATAGGGGTTGCTCAATCAATGAAACTAAACAGATTTGATCAGGAAATTATCATTGAAGTGATAATTTTTCATAGGAAATTCAAAAAATATTTTCTTTTCTTGAAAGAATTTCCTGTTGAAAGTTGTTCAGTTTCATTGATTGAGCTACCCCTATTATTTTTCGTTAAGTTGTCCCTCATGCCTGGTGTTTAATGTCCTTTACACCTGATATTTCAATGAATTCGGCAATTGGCTGTTTCGTGTTTACCAGTCCGCGAAATGGTTGTTGTAAAACGCTCAATGGCCGAAATGAAAGGACAATTCGGGGATTGCGCGTTTTGCATTTGCCAATCCGCGAAGTGTGCCTTTTTTCCGGCCAATGGGCGATTTCGGGGATTGTGCGTAACATATACACGCTGTCTCCGGGCACATAATTTGGTGTTTTTGCATCA
Organism: Scrobipalpa atriplicella; assembly: GCA_029255725.1. Taxonomy (NCBI): domain Eukaryota; kingdom Metazoa; phylum Arthropoda; class Insecta; order Lepidoptera; family Gelechiidae; genus Scrobipalpa; species Scrobipalpa atriplicella. The sequence goes on along the minus strand of JARACY010000465.1, from coordinate 66,451 downwards.
GACTGGATATTCTCTTTGACGTTTTGATATTGTTGAGTTTTTCTATGGTCAGGCCGAATGTTTGAAAGGAGGCAGTTTAAGCGACGACCGAACATGGTTTCAGAAGGACTTTTCCCGGTGGTAGTATGAGGAGTGTTGCGGTAAGCGAATAAGAATTCATCGGTCGAATTTCGATCCATTTTGATAGTGCGTCACAGAGGACTAACCAATAAGATCCTTCAAATTCAATACTTACAATGCTGCTGTCTTTTCTATGATCCTAAATGGTAGCTGCGACTATCCAATACTAACGATGCTGCTGTCTTCCCGGTGATCCTAATTGGCAGCTGCGTCTATCCAATACTTACGATGCTGCTGTCTTTTCTATGATACTAAGTGGTAGCTGCGACTATCCAATACTTACAATGCTGCTGTCTTCCCAGTGATCCTAAACGCTTACTGCGTCTATCCAATACTTACGATGCTGCTGTTTTTCCTGTGATCCTAAGTGGTAGCTGCGAATATCCAATACTGACGATGCTGCTGTTTTCCCGGTGATCCTAATTAGCAGCTGCATCTATCCAATACTTAGGTATGATTCTGCTGTTTTTTCTGTGATCCTAAGTGGTAGCTACGTCTATTCAATACTTACGATGCTGCTGTCTTCCCGGTGATCTTAAGTGGCAGCTGCGTCTATCCAATACTTACAATGTTTTTGTTTTTCCTGTGATTTTAAGTGGCAGCTGATCAATTCAATACTTACGATGCTGCTGTCTTCCCGGTGATCTTAAGTGGCAGCTGCGTCTATCCAATACTTACAATGTTTTTGTTTTTCCTGTGATTTTAAGTGGCAGCTGATCAATTCAATACTTACGATGTTGCTGTCTTCCCAGTGATCCTAAGCGGTAGCTGCGTTTATTGTATTGTAATGGCCTCGAATGTGCGTACGCAATTGTTAGCTTATTTTAGGATACTCCTGGCAATTTCACAAATACGGAAAAGAAAAGAGACAGGACATATACCAGGTATCATTTGCCTGCTTAAGCTAAGGAATGCATGCGCAGAATCGAGTCAATTATTTGCCTTCTACGTGCTTCTACTTTTCTTTGTGTGAATGAAAAAAAGGTTTATTTTTGTTGTATTTAGTGTCTGAAAATGACCGTACTTTATCTTTGGTTTAAAAACAAGTTTATTTTTGATGTAGTACTAGTAGTCTAATATTAGCCAACTAGGTATTAATTATACTTTTGCTTTGGTATGAATAAGGAATAGTTCACTTTTGTTGTTACACTAGTATTCTAATAATTAGACTACTAAGGTATTAAACACTTTTCTTTGGTATGGAAATGAGGTTATTTTTTGTTGTATCACTACTACCTATTCCTTGCCAACTAGGTTTCCATTTATTATTATACTTTGGTATAAATAAAACTTAAAGATTTTATGAAAAAGTGTTTTATTTCATTGCATTATAGTAAGTAAATTTCAAACAAGCCTACACTTAGATTACTTTAAGGTCAAAAGGTGCTAATAGCATAAGATAACTTAAACGTAACTCAGACATAGGTACCTACACTGGTATTCGCCGTAAATTTAAATCATCTCTTCAATTTTGATGCTCAGTATCTTAATTTACGTTGTTATTGCAGGTAATAAAGATCCTAGCACTTAATTGTAAGTCATAAAACTCAATGAAATCAAATTATTATGATAAAAACAAACATCATATAAAACCCGTCTCATGTATTCTTTAAAACGAACAATCACTTAAATTAATTAAAAAACAAAAGCAGGAGAATTTTTTTAAACCTTAAAATTGCTCTCCTGTAAAATTGACAGAATTGAGATACGTTGTTGTTCCTTGGGCGTGTCAATATGTCGATCGAGGTATATAATATCATACCGCGAGCGAAGCGAGCAAGGTTTTTAATGTAACTAATATGACATGAAAGAGTTTCACTAGGTAACATATGACTAGGTCAGGGTGGAGGGTGGGGCAAGCAGTGTGTAAATTCTATGTTTTTTATCGCTTTCAGTGGTAGAAGTAATAATGCTAAGTTAAATTTACTGAAGTAGAAGTAGAAATTACTCGTAATTAGTAGACTTTTAACTGGCGTAGTAGGTACTCACCAGTGATATAAGCGACGTCTCCATCGACATTTCTTCCAACAATACCAGCCATGTGACCACCGAGACTGTGGCCCACGATGTGGTAGCTGGTGGGAGAGTTGCCAGTCACCTGGTTTAACCAGTTGATGAAACGAGCCACACTATGTCCTAGAATGTGTAGATATTTGCTTTAAGGAAGTACTCTAAATCGGGCTAAACACGGTCCGGCATTTCACTTTGTTAGTATAGTTAATAGTTGAATTTTCAATAAATCTACCTATATGTGGTTAGCTTCTCTAAAATATGGAGAACAACTAGATTCATAGATATAATCTAAAAATACTATGATTACACCAGGAAATCATCAGAAATATCATGAAAAACTGGCGTCTCAATGCCGAATTTCAACAACTGTGATATTTCTATGAGCTTAGAAACAGCAAATGTTATATCGAAATCTCAGTATAATTATGAAGAACATCATAATTAACTCGGTTTTTCAATACTTTTTGTGTACATTAAGATATATGCAAAAATATATGAAATCGGCTTGAAACAGCCCCATGCTGGAAAAGGACAGAGCGCGCATTCTGTCATTGGTTTGAAAGGGACAGTTGCCGCGAGCACATAGACCCTTAACACTGATAATCAGGGCTCGAATAATCAAGTGCAAAAAAAAAGTGTTAGAGCTAATGAGAGTTGCTACAACCACCTTTTTAAAAAAATTCAGGGCCCTTTTAATCACAAGGGCTTTAAGAAAAGTAAATCATTGATCTTACCACCAGAGACAGTGTTGGCGACGGCGGCTATGTAATTCAAGGTGTCAGCGCCGGCGCTCCAGTCCACCACGATCACGTTCAGGTCTTCAGCTGACAGGAAAGCTGGGAAGGAAAAGCATCTTAGTTTTGTAGAGCTGTTTTTTTTTTTCAATAAGTTATGGATAATAGGGATAATCATCATAACGTCAGTATCGTGATCTTCATTGCTGAAGGTCGTGTCCGTCTTGAGTTATTTCTGGCTTTATTCATAAGGTGTTTCCATTCCTTCCTCTCTCGGCTTTGCTTATAAACTTAGTTGTGATTTGGAGACAAGTGAGCTTGGTGACTTGATCCGTCCATCGGGTAGGAGATCGTCCTCTGGATCTTCTACCTTTCACCTTCCTGACTTCCATGCTGGACTAGGAGCGATAGAAAAACATAGATAGTGCCAGCTGCATTTCCTCCCGGGCATGCTGTAAAAACCAGCTAAGGGATTCGAGGGTATCAGTGTATTGCAATTTAGGCGATGGGCTGACATGACAACTCGTCACTATAGCAATATACATAATCATCTGTAATAACCCTCAAAACTCGTCAGACGTGGCGAAACGACCTCCGTTAGGTCGTTTTTGCTCTGCCTACCCTATTAGGGAGAAAGGCGTGATTTTATGTTTGTATGTATGTATGTATGTATCCTTTTCAAGGTTTCCTAGTTTTCTGCTCGCATCGTGACCAAAGTAGAAGCTATGATAGCACGATATGGATAAATCTACTCACGAAGTATCTAATGGGCGCTTTTCCACTACACGGCACGTCAACGGCAACGGCGACGGCACGGCGAGATCACGTGACAATATCTATGGGAATCGATGACATGCCGTGACGGTGCCGTGCCGTCAAGTGGAAAAGCGTGTCATATAATTTCATTGATTTTCATACATTATCTCACCTACGATATCGTCGACGGTACCGTGCCGTCGCCGTTGCCGTTGACGTGCCGTCTAGTGGAAAAGCGCCCAACATATCCAGAATATTCCTTCTGACAACTTACTTAGCAGGTATTTGACGTAAAAAGATCAATAAGATATTTTCATTGCTAAGCCATTTTAATCCTGATCAAAAGTCAATTATTATCATCAGGTGTTTTGCAGGTGGTCTCAACAACATTTTCATTGTCTGCTTATCTTCAAATGATTGCTTGAAACAAATGTTTATCTGATTATGAAGACTAGCTATTTCGCGTAGTGATAATAATTTACTGAACTAAGAATTAAGACACGTAAGTAATAACAAAATAGAAACTGAACGGCTTATCGTGCCCTCCGAAGCTGATAGCGCATTTAGTATGGGAAGTCAAAACTTTTTTTTCGTGGTAGTTTCATGGGTAGATTCACACATTTCTCGATGCATATACCCTTTCTGTTACACATTGTAGATTGGAATTTATTGCAGTAAGTGAAATAATAATAGAGAAAATAATACACTATGAACATGATATAACAATACTATTTAAAAATTATCTGCGAAACGCTGTGCCAATAGTAGAAACGGCAGGTGAAAGTTAGATTACCCAGAAGTTTTCGCCCAAGCTCAGAAGCATTAAAAGTACTGGCAAGAGATAGATCCTCTTACCTGGCACTAGGACAGCATTAACGTCAGAAGTAGCAGAGTCAAACCAGCCGTGGAGCAGTACGATGGTGCGCCGACGAGCATCGTAGTTGGTCAGCCCTAGGAGACCCTCAACACCCATCAGCATGGGCTGGGAGACCACGGGATTTTGTCTAGAAGTAAGTAAAAATGTTACGGTAAAAAGATTCGTCTCTCTGATAGTGGTCCCGATTCGACGTACCTAAACATGATTTAACTATAATAATAAAATAAATAACATAAGATAATAAAACCATAGGTGTACCTACATGTTATTTCCCGTCTTGAGCGAACAGAAAAGGACGGCAGTATAGACCCACTTATTATTAATCCTGTCAGTTTGAATTCGTTCAAAACTCAGGTTCAAAAAAATTTGATGACACTTAGCCGAACCTATTCACATCACGACTTAAGTAGTGTTATTTACCTGGTGAAGTAGTGTTAATTTCCTGGTGAAGAAGTGTTAATTACCTGGTGAAGTAGTGTTAATTACCTGTTGAAGAAGTGTTAATTACCTGGTGAAGTAGTGTTACTTACCTGGCGAAGAAGTGTTAATTACCAGATTAAGATTACCCGGATAAAAGGATATTAATATAACGGTAAGTGGTAACAAAACGTGTCTAATACTGTATAGATACCTAATGGTACGGAACACTTCGTGCGCGAGTCCGACTCGCACATGGCCGGTTTTTAATTTATCAGGGTTTTCAATTGATTTTATTTTATTTGGAAGTTTATTAGGTATATATTATAACTGCCATTGAAAAGGGGCCAGAGTAAAACAATTCCATTCTAGAAAAGGGTGTATCAAGTCTTGTTGACAGATTGATGGGTCTGATGAAGAAGTGTTAGTTACCTGGCGAAATAGTGTTAATTACCTGGCGAAGTAGTGTTAATTACCTGGTGAAGAGATGGAAGACCATCTGCGAGTCAGGGTTGAACCTGGCTGCTTCCTGGACATCGCTACTCTTCATCCACATGTCAGATAGGTGGACCTGCCCTTGGGCATCCTCCACGTATTGGTAACGAGGACCTTCCTCTGTCTTCTTGAGGATCCATTCTGATGGCAGCGCTGGTGGGGTTAAATAGCGGAACTTTTGACAGATTTGCCTTATTCTCAAAAAGGAAGGTAACTATGACAGATGCAATTCCTATACATTTCAGGAGCCGTATTTTTGAAGCGCTCGAATTGAATTCGCATGCGAAAGAGCACCTTTCGCATGTGAATTTGTATGGAAATCGCATGCGAATGTTACTCTTTCGCATTGGAGTTCAAAAATACGGCTCCAGATACATTTTCTTTTTTCCTTCGAAATGGTCTTCTGTCGCAGCCATCTTCTTAGATTTTACAGAGATACTTATAGGTAGGTAGGTACATATTTTTATAATCAAACATGCATATCGATTGTTTCGATTTAAAAGACATTAAAGGTAATCTTCATCTTCCTAGCCTTTTTCCCTTATCTCTCGAGGTCGGCTCCCTAATCTAGGGGATCGAACGAGGGTACTGGTTTTTACACAGAGCGACTGCCATCTGATCTCCGCAACCCAGAAGGGAAACCAGACCCAATCCTAGGGCCGCAATTATAGTTGAGACTCAGAACCGCACTCGGGAGTCGATCAAGCAAGTCATAATTAAACTTTTACTCAGAACTTGAGTAGCTTGTTAATTTATAAACGCAACCGCACTCAAATCAGGTACGTATCAGCTAAATCGAGTTCATAATCGTGAGTCAGTCTTTTTCTTCTTCTTTTAACTTATTTGGCTATTGCAACTGGCAAATCAGCCAGTGTCAAGGCTGCTTTCACCAGATTTTCCTTAGTTTGGCTAGGACAATGTAGGCTGAATCACTTGATTGACTGGGGGAAGTTATACAGGGTGTTAAAATCAACTATAAGGGACGTATGGGAAAGTTATACAGGGTGTTAAAATAAGCTTTACGGGGTGTAAGGGAAAGTTATACAGGGTGTTAAATTCAACTTTACAGGGTGTATAGAAAAGTTATACAGGGTGTCAAAATCAACTTTACTCTGTGTATAGGGAAGTTATACAGGGTGTCAAAATCAATTTTAACACCCTGTATAACTTTCCCTTACACCCCGTAGAGCTTATTTTAACACCCTGTATAACTTCCACATACACCCCGTATATTTGATTTTAACACCCTGTATAACTTCCCCATACACCCCGTATAATTATTTTTAACACTCTGTATAACTTCCCTATACACCCCGTATAATTGATTTTAACATCCTGTATAAATGGCGCAAAACACATGGCTGATACGCACTTAATACGTGACTAGCGACACATCCCGAGTGCGCGCCCGCGTTCTAAATTTGAATTATAATGTTTATAAATTAGGAGCGACTCGGCTGAAGTCTGAGTCGTGATAGCGTACCTAAGTAGGAACTAAAAATTAGACTGAGTAAGACAGGCGACTTAAAACTCTACATAAAACTAGTATCAAATTTGAGTGACTTTTATAAATACAAGCACTAGATTAGGTTACACACAACCTTCGAATTTCTTCGTAGGTGTGTGCAGGTTTCCTCACGATGTTTTCCTTCACCGTAATAAACGTACATATGAAATTCGAAAGCGAAAAACACATTGGTACGTGGTGGGATTCGAACCACGACCTCCTGCACAGAAGGCCGCGGCCCAATCCACTACACCATAAAAGGTTATGTTAGGTATCTTATGGTTATTAAATATTATAAATATTATTTTAAGAACTCGTGATTGTTTACTTAACACTCATTTTACTTAATTCTTTAATTATCGCGAATGACCCTTTTGTGAGTAATTTTTTTTCAAGAGAAGGCGAATGGTCAAAGTTTCGCATCTCAAATGTTAATGTCAAAAAAATTATCTTTTTTTTCTTTAAGAAAAATACATGTCAATTACAAACACGTATATTGGCCTGTAATTTTTCTTGGACGAAGATGTTTGATAAACGAGGATATCACAAATCGTTGATATGTAGGTACCTACTAATAATATCGCAAAATTAATGTCATCAAAACTTCTAGATCTTAACGAAGCAAAGATAGTTCTCAGAGTTGCTCAGTCTTCTTCTTAGCGAGTGGATTTTCGATTCGAACAACGACCCGATAAACCCTAGTGTCAGGGTTTTCAAACCGCCTAGTAGCACAGCTATAGGCCTCTGACATGGTTTCAGTAACGACCACTATCAAAGACAGCGACCGGGACCGACGGCTTACCTCCGAAGCTCGGAATCCTTTTTCTTTTCGGACAATCAGGTGATTCAGTCTGCAATGTCCTAACCAAACTGGGGAAAACCTCACAAAGTGATAAATTGACAAATATCAACTTTGTGTTCCCCCCCTGGGAATCGAACCCAGGACCTCCAGATCGTAAGCCCACAGCTCAGACCACTAGACCACGGAGGCAGTTGCTCAGTCAATGAAATTGAACCACTTTCGTCAGCAAATGAAAATAATTTTTGACTTTCCAACACAAATTCACAAATTGTATAGGAGGGAAACCCAACTCCTGCGAGAATTTCCTCGAGAAAGTTGTTCAGTTTCGTTGACTGAGCAACTCTTATCAGTTTGCGTTAAGCTTCCCTTACACCCTTTTTTTGCTCTCCTATACAAATTCTGATTGAGGATGGAAAAATATTGCTTTTTCATTTCCTATAAGGGCTAAAACACACCAGCGTCGCGTTCCGCGTCGGAATCTTCGGTCGCCGAACCTTCCGTCGTATACAACACACCAACCGAACCTTCCGCGGCGTCTTGTTACGCGCTAAATGACATCAAAATGGCTTCTTCTTTGATGTTGTCACATTTGTGTTGTGACTTATGACATGATGAACTTTTTGGAAAATATTAATTTTCTGGAGTTACTGGAAATTACAGAGTCCTCAGAAAAAGGTACACATTTGGAGTGCATCCATCCAAGAGTGGAGTTTCAAAATTATGCTTTGTTGTACAGACAGAACCAATCCTGATAAAAGTGATAAAAGTTTTCAGTATTTTTTATTATTATTTGTTGTTCATCATCACACCAGTACCTAACGGTCTTGTAAAACAATATGCAAATGTTGCGAAGGATGCGTAGCGTTACGAGATTCGATCGCATTCGTTACCACGTCCATTACAGCCTCAAATTCCACGACGTAGGGGATAAGCATGGGATAAGCTGCAGGAAAGTCGTCTTTTACGGTACGATACCTGTCCAAGGCCCTAGATCACGCAGCAGATCGAATAAGCGCTGGCTAGACGTCGAAAAGCGGATATGGATGAGAATTATCTCACACCAGCGATTGCCGAAGACCGGTCAAAGTGGAGTAGAAAAGCAAATTTTTATTATTATCATTGTTATTTATTAATACTCTAAAAAATGATCATCACACTGTGTATTATAGCAGCAACCTAATTGCAAAATAACAATACTGTTGTATCATCATAATTAATGTAAGAGCATTGCTCTTGTCGGTTGAGTATTATGAAGTAAACGCCAGGGCACCCTGCATTCCGCTTTCTCCTTGACTTCCTTGTACCTACTACATGACCTTAAATCTTTTCCTTCACTTTGTAACTTATTCTTGGCCTTCCCCTTCCTCTCCTTCCTTCTATCTTTCCTTCAACTTTAATTGTCTTTAGTAACTGGTTATGTCGAATCAAGTGCCCTATCATCGTCCCCTTTACTCATCATCATAGCGTATGGCGTGCGTTGGATCCTAAATGTCTATGTCCAGTTTCATCAGCCAGTCTACCGCTGCTGGGGACAGGCTGTGGAGCTCACTCATTCCGCCAGGGAAGCGGCGTAGTGGGCAGTCGTTCACGATGTGAGCTAGGGTTTGGTCAGGCTCTCCGCAGTCGCAGGATGGTGATTCCCTAAGCTCCCATTTGTGAAGATGGAGGTTAGATCTTCCAATTCCCGTTCTCATACCGAACGTTGTGCGTTGAAACCAGGAGGCTTCTTGTTAGGATCCAGAACCAGGTTTTTCTGTGGATGCTCGAAGTTCCTCCAGGCCGTTCGCCATTCTGACTTTACGTCGTAGCAGGTCTCCAGGCGTTTATCTGACCAGATTGGTGATCGAGACGGAAGACGAGAAGGTGGAAGGTCGTCCCCTTTACTATTTGCAGTACTTCTTTGTTTGTCTTCATTTATTTCCTCTCCATTCTGTGCCAACACCACATTTTAAAGGCTTCTAGGCATTATTGGTGTCTTTTTAGTATGGTCCACGTCTCGCACCTGGAGACGTACACACCTTGCTAAGCTTTTGGTGATATTCTGGCTTGCAATAGTAAGCAATAGTAGGTACCACTTTTTACTTGGGCAACTCGGCCAACAATATTTTTGCCTTTGCTCCTTGCGACTGCTATTGGCCACTTCTTGGCAACACAGGCTTGCGCGGTATTTTCCAAGATTTTGACCCAATTTGAATAAAAATGTTGAAAATACATATTTCCACAATACATGACAATACAGACAAGCAGACAACGATTATGGCATATTGTCATCTTGACAAAAATATTTACTCTGCTCTTTGGACAAAAAGAAGTAAAAAGCAAAGAGTAGAGTCATAATAACAAGTGAAACGAGGTTTCCAACACGAGTTTCTAATAGAAACACAGGCCATGCGTTTCGTTTCTTTCGCATTTTTACTTGCAGTCCATTTTGATTTTATTCCAGAATTAGCTGGTTTCTAGGGTTCCGTACCCAAAGGGTAAAAACGGGACCTTATTACTGAGACTTCGCTGTCTGTCTGTCTGTCCGTCTGTCACCAGGCTGTATCTCATGAACCGTGACAGCTAGAGACTTGAAATTTTTTGCAGATAATGTATTTCTGTTGCCGCTGCTATAACAACAAATAATAAAAACTCCTATACAAAAAATGACTTTTTTGCTCGTTTTTGTAGATAATGTTTTGGAGGCTGTTTCTCATGAATCGTGATAGTTAGATAGTTGAATTTATACAGATGATTTATTTATATTGTTGCTATAACAACAAATACTAAAAACTGGTCAAGTGCGAGTCGGGAAACGGATATGATTTTGTTGCCATTTTCATAAATGATGTTAAGGACCCTTTCGTGCGCGAGTCCGACTCGCACTTGGCCGGTTTTTTAATTAATCGTGAAAATTAAATAAAATACAAGTACTATTATTCCAGAACACGGTCTATTTAGCAAAATAAATCCGACGACACTGAACGATTCATTTTTTTTCATGAAAATCCATGACTACAAATGAAAATAGGTAATGATTTTCAGATAAGGCTGCATGGCCAAAGCTCCTTGCCTTCCTATACGTATGGGAGAACTAATGAAAAAAGGACAATTATAAATAGTCTGTAATGATAAAACTCGATAAAACTAATGTTGTCCTTTTTTATAAAGGATTACTCTCATAAGTTAAAAGAGACGCGGATATGTTAGTAACTAAGTATGAGGTTTATGCCGAGTCTATTCTTTTTCCCTCTACGCGTCACTGGATATTTTAAAAGAATACCTATGTTGCGCGCGCACATAGCGTGGTACTTTCCGTCGCGCGGAGAGTTCGGTTCCGCTCGACGGAGCGCGGAAGATGACGCAGGTGTGTTTTAGGCAATGCAAAAAGCATTGTCAGCGTGTTGACGGAACTTTCCGCCGCGGAAAGTGACGCTGGTGTGTTTTGGCCCTAACTAGGTTAAAGGTTTGGTAATTCATACTTACCCGAGACGGCAGCTAAGCCTAACAATAAAACTGCAGCAGCCTGAACCATGTTCGAACAATACTCGCCGAACACTAAACGATTTCCTTCTTTATTTGTATATATAATTTTATAATAATTTATTAATAATTAGAAGATAATGCCGATTGATTTTATCTAAATCACTGACGATATTTGTTTTATCTGGAGATTATGTTTTCTTTGTCTCCGCGATAAAAATCTCAGAAAAATATTAGTTAAATAGTTCTTCCAAGCTATCCTGCGATTTTAGCAAACATATATCTAATCTATACCTATATCTAATCTTCATATATACAGGGTGTCCAGGAATTAATGGATAACCCTTTAACTACGGCTAGCTTGACCGATGCCCTACTTGTAAAAAAATTATGACCTCAGTAAAAGTGTCACTTTTTTTTTTCACCGTAGGAGGTCAAAGACAAAATTTTAAAAATATTTTGCCTAATTTTTTCAATAAAACTTATTTTTTAAATTATTTTCTTATAAATAGGTACTAAAATAATGTATTCATTTTAAGTATCAACTATTAAGGTATATTAAAAAAAATAAAAAACCCAAAAATGTTGATATTTGATGAAATGGCATGAAAATAACTGAGCGTAGGGAGAAAATTATTAAAAAAACGGTTTTTGTACGATATTTCGAAAACTGTGACACTTTTACTGAGGTCATAATTTTTTTGCAAGTAGGGCATCGGTCAAGCTAGCCGCAGTTAAAGGGTTATCCATTAATTCCTGGACACCCTGTATATGTAATATATTTTATAACACATTTGCTCGTAAAGGGTCTCTTATTACACCAATTTCAATATTGTATTGTATCTTATTACGTACTTGTGCGTAATCGTAATGTAAAATGCACGAGTGCTGTAAAACACACGAGTTTTTTTTTTAATTAGGTAAAACGCACGGTTTATCGAACGGTACTTTTTTAAATCTTAGCAAAGAGTTTTTATGGCAGAAAAGCGGTCAACATTTTATAAATAAAATTAACTTTGGGAGATAAAGTATAATAAAATAAACATTGAATTCTTTGATTTAATTAATTTTTACAATAAATTACAACCATTTATCTGTAACAAAATCAAAAAAATAATAATTTACTTTATTAGTAATACTGGCTGGTTTTTGTTTCTTTGTACTATGGCTTAAAAAAGAAAGCATTGATGCGCGCGCATCCTAATTTGTGAATAAGTAAAAATTATTCCGCGCGCTTTTTCTTTTCGCTGTATTGTTATTTTTTTTTATCTAGTTCTATTTATTTCCTCGCAAATATGTTATAAAACGTCGTACGACATACGTGCGCTTTGATAATTACAGCCTCTGCCTTCTTATAATCTTCTGTGCATGTGAGGGGATAGGCGTTAGTTTCCAAGTAGTAAATGCCAGATCGTCTAAAAAAATTTATTTATTGTTTGGGAATGATGCTTGGGTTAGGTCACAGTATAATTCAATAGTCTGACGTTCTGGCTAACGTATTCAAATATTATACTATGGTTAGGTACTAAATATGCAACCTCGACGGGACGCGCTAGATACAAATTTAAATTCAGCAGTCATTCGTCACGCGAAATTTACTATACTTTAGTATGTAGTTTAAAATGGGTGCATGTTTATATACGCGCGTGAGAAGTTATACTTCTTTGACATTTTCTAGAGGTTCTATGCATGTCTATTTTGTTGTTAATTTTTGTTTTACAATAGGAAGATAATTTATCAAATTAAAACATATTATGCAACATATCATAGAAATGTTATGCGAAAGTATACTAAATATAGTCAAATATATTTGTGTAATTTTATATTATACTATATATAGTAGGTACTTTATTTATTTACTTTAAATATGAACCGTAATATATTATTTATTTTTATTAATTCGTGTTACATATTAGAAAAAAAACTACAATTAGAATAGAAATAATAAACATATATTTGTAGGTACATCTATAAAATTGTGAGTTGTTAGTAACATAATCAACTTTGAAGCAATCGTTATACATACATATGTCAGTGATCGATCTCCTTGGGTAGATCCTTGATAGAGATTACAATTTATATCAAACTAAAATTTTATGTTTCTGATCAAACTCGAAGACATAATACAAATATATAATTCTCATGTCTGTAAAATGTTACATAACACAATCAACTTTAGCAATCATTCCATGTCGGTGACATCCTTGGGCAGGTCCTTGATGGGCACAAGGCGAGGCGCGTGGCTGCTGTCACAGGTGCAGAAGCAGTTCTTTCCGTGAGGACCATTGGGCAGGATGAGCAGTTTCAAGTTCAGCCCCGCTTGTAGGCCGCGGGTGATTTCTGTAAAAGAAGAACCAACGCATTCAAACGACTAAATTGGAAGATTCTACCAGAGTCCGGTGTCGTTTTTTTTTTAATGTCCTGACCTTTGTGTCTAAGAGTCAAGAGCTAACCCATACCAAGTAAAAAAAAAAGTTATGCAGCGGCAACTAGGCCTTTCCATCTGATGGAAAGCAGCACCGTATCCTAATGGAATAGCAGAATGCGTTGTACCTACACCGTGAGGCCTAAGGTGGATTTTGATGTGTCAGTAATTTTATTGGCTCCCTTGCCCTTCACACCGCATCACAGAAGTGCGAACAATTCTGCTTGGCGGCAAAAATAAGCAATGGGTGTGGGTGGGTGGTATTGGACCAAATGGACTTTGCACAAAACCCTACCACCTATCAAAATGGTTAAGCCGACGATTAACTAAAATTTTAAATCTTACCTCGTCCCTTTTGTACAATGGACAGCTTGCCTCCAGCCCTTGACTGCTCAGTAGTTGCATCTGGTTGTGATTGAGGCTGTGGATATCCACCTACACCTATACAATAGAGCAATATAATCATTTAGTTTTAAGTTATGTACATATTCTTTATTTGCTTAGAATGTGATGTAACAATGGCCAGAAAAAAGATTTAGATTATTATTTTACTAAAAATGGCAAACTGAAAAAAAACCGTACAGGGATTTGGAAGCTAGGTCCAAAGCCTGAAAGGGGTGATAGCTGACTCCATTTGGAACATTCTGAGTCATAAATACCTACCTTACTGATATTTATGGGCGCCCAGAAAAAATGAGAGCCCCTTGAAGTAATATAAAAAAGACTGTTACAAAAATCTGATTTTTTTATGCCAATTAAAAAAATAAGTAAGATAGCCTTGATAGTTCAAACATTTTCAAAAACATGCTCAGTTTATGGCCTTTCTTTTAAGATATTATTTAAGCTGATATCTTAAAAAATAACAGAATTTGAACTTACAATCCAAATTGAGGCAGGTTAATTTTGACAGTTAAGTGGTAAAATGAAACTAAGATTTTGCAAAAATTTTACCAGGTGCAATGGCAGCTTCCCGCATAACTCATAGGGGTTGATCAGTCAACGAAACTGAACAACTTTAACCAGGAAATTCTTTCAGGAAATGAAAAAAACAATTGGCTTTTCCATAAAAATTGTCTGATTTTTGGGGGTTGAATAATCTTAAAATAGCAATAAAAATATATAAATATCAGACTTTTCTTAAAGCATGTATGGCTCAGAATGTTCCAAATAGAGTCAGCTATTATAACCCCCATTCAGGCTTTGGACCTAGCTTCCAAACACCCTGTATAGAGGAGATATCCTGGCGTTTTTCAATCTTATTATTTCAAAAGGGACAGATATATTTTTTAATTTATAGGTACTTTAGCCTATAATAATTGTTAGTCATTTGTTAGTAATAAAACTAAATTTATCAAAACATTAAAAATTAAATTACCTGGTCGGGGTGTTTTGCTCTCCGAACTAAACTTCGTTTCCTTTTCAATATGCGATTCTGTCTGACTTTGAGAACTCTGCTCTACAGTTTTCTGTTGAGTAGTCTCGCTTGATTGTTGAGTGGTCTCGCTTGATTGTTGAGTTTTCTCGCTTGATTGTAGAGTTTTCCCGTTTGATTGTTGAGTTGTCTCGCTTGATTCTAGAGCGGTCTCGCTTGATTCTTGGGTTATTTTGCTTGATTGTTTAGATTCTTCGCTTGATTGTTGAGTGGTCTCGCTTGATTGTTGAGTTTTCACGCTTGATTGTAGAGTTTTCTCGTTTGATTGTTGAGTTGTCTCGCTTGATTCTTGAGTGGTCTCGCTTGATTCATGGGTTGTTTTGCTTGATTGTTGAGATTCCTCGCTTGATTGTTGAGTAGTCTCGCTTGATTTTTGAGTTTTCTCGCTTGATTGTTGAGTAGCCTCGCTTGATTGTTGAGTGGTCTCGCTTGATTGTTGAGTTTTCTCGCTTGACTGTTGAAGATTCTCGCTTGATTGTTGAGTGTCCCCGCTTGATTCTTGATTTGTCTCGCTTGATTCTTGAGTGTTCTCGCTTGATTGTTGGGTTGTTTTGCTAGATTGTTGAGTTTGTTGGTTAGTAGTTTGACTGGATTGTTGGTTGGTGACAGTGCTGGTGGATTGCGATTTCTTTTGGTTTGTAGAACTTTCACTAGACTTATTAGCTGACTGTTCCACATCAGTACCATAGTGCTGAGATGCCAGTTGCTCCATAATTACAGTTTCAAATAAGTCTCGGTCCTCAATCTTTTGGTTGGTTGTCTCAGCCTGAGATTGCTCCGATTGACTTGGTTGCACTGGTGATCCTGATTGGTTTGGTGTCTGTGTTTGAGCTTGGTCTCCTGGTTGTCCTGGTTGTCCTTGGTTTCCTGGTTGTCCTTGGTTCCCTGGTTGACCTGGTTGTCCTTGGTTTCCTGGTTGAACTGATTGTCCTTGGTTTCCTGGTTGTCCTTGGTTCCCTGGTTGACCTGGTTGTCCTTGGTTTCCTGTTTGACCTGATTGTCCTTGGTTTCCTGGTTGTCCTTGGTTCCCTGGTTGACCTGGTTGTCCTTGGTTTCCTGTTTGACCTGATTGTCCTTGGTTTCCTGGTTGACCTGATTGTCCTTGGTTTCCTGGTTGACCTGGTTGTCCTTGGTTTCCTGTTTGACCTGATTGTCCTTGGTTTCCTGTTTGACCTGATTGTCCTTGGTTTCCTGGTTGTCCTTGGTTCCCTGGTTGACCTGGTTGTCCTTGGTTTCCTGGTTGACCTGGTTGTCCTTGGTTTCCTGTTTGACCTGATTGTCCTTGGTTTCCTGGTTGACCTGATTGTCCTTGGTTTCCTGGTTGACCATGGCTTGGCTGACTTTGATCACCTTGTGGCTGATTGTCTGAAAACGAGGTATTCTTATTCTGGTTATTGTTTTCTTTTTGTTTTCTAAGTTCAGACTGCTTTGTTATAGTAATGACGTGTCTATGTGGTTTCTTTTTAATCCTATGCGAATGAGAAACTTCGGATTCAATCGTACCTGTATGGTTGGTTTCTTGCGTGGTTGTTTGATCTTTTTTGATTGTTTGAGTTGTTTGAGAACTTGAGGTTTGCGATTCACTCTTTTGTGATTGCGTTGACTGAGATGAGACTATTGTTTGTTCTTCTTGTTGAGATTGGTCTGATTGTCCTGGTTGTTGTGGTTGACCTTGTTTTGGCTGATCAGGTGATTGTGGTTGATTTTGGTCTCCTTGGTTTGGTTGTTTAGGTGACTGTGGTTGATTTTGGTCTTCTGGTTGATCTTGGCTTGGTTGTTCAGATGAGTCTGGTTGTTCAGTTGTAACCTTACTTGGTTTGCCTTCTCGAATGTAGTTCAGAGCGTGGAGTACATCTGGAAATTTATGTAAAATATTTAGTTTAATTTCAATAAACACTCTTAATGCGTTTAAAATTATAGTGGCCGTTAGTATAAAAAAGACAATAGGATAACACGGTCTCGTCCATCGCTGTTTTTTTTTTATTGTGTAAGTAGCCACAGATTTAATTGATGAAATGAAAATGTTGTCTCGATTTATGAATAAAACTCGAGCCAGGTCAAGTGAGATGGACCCTCAGGGATGTTCGTTCGGTGCCGGGTTGGAGTGGGTGTGCTTAACTCGTATGTGATTGATGATACGTACTTTACCTACTAAACATAGTTCAAGTTCCATATAATTTAAGTTATTGTGTTATCTTACCTGAATCTCCTGTAGCTTCTTCGATTTTCTTCAGGCATCCAATGAAGCCTAGAAACATAATCGTGTAAATCCATTAGGTAAGCGCGGTAAGTACTTAATTTTCTAATTATATAAAAACAGGAATGTACATTGTAATTTTATTTTCATTTTTCATTTTTGTTTTGTTTTTCT
The DNA here is from genome assembly GCA_029255725.1 of Scrobipalpa atriplicella. NCBI lineage: Eukaryota > Metazoa > Arthropoda > Insecta > Lepidoptera > Gelechiidae > Scrobipalpa > Scrobipalpa atriplicella. The sequence goes on along the minus strand of JARACY010000465.1, from coordinate 49,040 downwards.
ATTATTTAAAATTATTAATTGAAGAATGACATTTTAATATAGTAGGATAGGTAGGTTCTCACTTGATTCATTGGTGAATTGTTTTAGGACCTCAATGATTTGGTAGAAATCTGCAAATAATCAAACATTATTATTATTTAAATATTTTTTTATAACTACTGGTTAAATAATAGCAAAACTAGATAAATATAAAGCTACTTACCATCGCTTTCAAAAGTCCCGATGGTCTTGAAAATTTTGATAACATCTGAAAAAAAAAAACCAAGGTATATTTTTATTATTGTTGTCACTTGCGATACTGTTTGGTAAGATTATCGTAAGCCTACCACGTAAGGGATAAAGGCGTGACTTTATGTATGTGTATATTACCTACTCTGTGCCTACTGTAGTTGCTTACCTTCTCTGGTAACTTCGTAAATGATTTCATAAGCTTGAAGTATATCTGAAAACATATTAAAAAGTCTCAAGTAAATTTCAGGTTCAGTTATTTGCTCAAAAATTAATTAAGACGTAGAATCTTTTTGTTTATCCAGTTATAGTATATTATGCACCGAGGGAATAAAACAGTGTCTAACATCACGGGCAGCGTATTGAATCCTGAGCGGAAATAGGGATTCTAGGAGTAATTCCCGAGCATAGCGAGGTAATTAGATTATGACAAGAATCCTGAATGTAGCGAGGGATCCAAGCCTGCCCAAGACGAAGACACTTTTATTCCCGAGGAGCATAACTATACTTTACACACCTACTGCACAGATTACTTAGGGCCGCAATTATAGTCGAGACTCAGAACCGCACTTGGGAGTCGATCAAGCAAGTTTAAATTAAACTTTTACTCAGAACTTGAGTAGCTTGTTAATTTATAAACGCAATCGCACTCAAATCAGGTCCGATTACGTAGTTCGAGTTCATGAGTTTGACTTGCCGCTTTTTTTTCCGAGTAGCGCTCCGTTACATGGATTATTTCAAGAAGATACGTATTAAACATAAAATATATGTTTTAAATATCAAATATTCAAAAGGGCTATATTATTTTGTTGTACATATCATATAATGTAAAAGATTTTATAATGAATATGAAAATATAAATAGTATGTGCATTTTAATAAAAATTACCACAGACATGTAACATGAAATGGAACGTATCAATACTCAGCGGGTTAGAGTGACTCAACCAATCAGCGACCAGCGCCTGCCGGCGAGTGATTTGGTTGGTGGAATTTGGTAATGGTGGATTTTGATTTTGATTTTGACATTATTGACAACCAACATACCCCAACATACAAACAAAATTTTATCATAAAAGTATGTAATTTTATTTATATTATTAGCGCTGTTGCTGTAGCGCTTCATCAGTGGCGGCCACAGATTACCCAGTAACTATAGGTACCTACTTAGCGGCCCGCTCATCACGCTTGCTTTTATGGTGAATGCCAAGTGAATGCGGTGTCCCGGCCGGTGCGGTGCTGTGCATCTTTTAAAGGTAAAGAGTTAACATTACTACGTTTTTAAACTGTCTTCTCCCCTTCTCTCACCCACGTCTAGAATATTTTCAAGGAGGCATAGTGACCGCCCAGTATGCAAGTAGCCCCTGTCACACTGTCCTATTCTATACCTACCTGTGTGTATTATTCTGGTATGATTCAGGTTACTTCCATGCTGGACTGGGAGTGATAGAATAACATAGAATGTGCCAGCTGCATTTCCTCCCGTGCATGCTGTAAAAATCAGCTAAGGGAATCGAGGGTTTCAGTGTATTGCAATTTAGGCGATGGGCTGACAACATGTCACTATAGCAATATACATAATCACCTGTATAATAATAACCCTCAAAATTTGTCAGACGTGGCAGAATTTACCTTTATTTAGGTCGTTTTTGCTCTGCCTACCCCGTTAGGGATAAAGGCGTGATTTTATGTATGTATTCATGTATGTATGATTCAGGTTATTAAAGGTATAAGTAGCAATTTTGACAAACAAACTTACTTTCATTCATAGATAACATAGACCAATGTTTTATAATGTTCCAGGTATGGAGTGAGGACTGGTTTAAGGTCAATTCTTCATGAAACCACTCGCTGAATGCAGAACTAGACTGAAGGGAACAAACTATTGGCTCCAATGAATCAGAAATAAATAAAACTATGGGGAACATAATTAACTTCTGAAAGAAAATAAAACAACAGGTGATAATACAATAATGGTAATACAAACAAATTGTGGTGTCTTGTATTCTGTAGTAGGTATATACTCAATATAAATTATAACGGCATCTGTGTTCTAGTGGTGTGAGCCTTGGGTTCACCCGTGTAGATTGTGGGCTCGATGCCCACTTTGTGAGATTTTGCACAGTTTGGTGAGAACAATCCAGCCTGAATCACTTCATCATCAATCAAGAAAAAGGATTCTGTGTGTCAGAGGGCTCATTAAGCCTCTAAATTACCCTAAAAACTTCACATGTTTCTCCAAGTGGTGTAAGAGGGCAATTCAACCATCTATTACAGTTCTTTGGACTTTGTTGCATGTACTTAATGAAAAACTATTCTCTAGGTAGATAAAATATAATTTTATTATTATTATTATTTAATAATAGCCCAGCAGCAGAATTGCTGATGTGGCTATATCCGTAGCTTGTGTGTGCACTAATATTTAATTAAAGTCCATTATTTATGATTCACTTAAAAGTCCTTCACATTGTATTTTATTGTTCACTTTAAAATTTTGTTATTATTTAACTACTTGTCAAGTCTATTTTTAAAAGTGTTTGTGGAGGGAGCATTGACAATTTCTTGAGGGAGACTGTTCTAAGTATAAATGACTCTGTTGTTGAGGGTGTGGTAGCCAACATTTGTATTGGATCTTGTCCTTGCAAGTATTGCATTATTCTTATGCCTACTTTTATGTACAGTGTTCTTATTTATAATTTGTTTCTGCTTTTCAGATTATAATTGAAGAACAAAGGGCTTGCTGACGGGCTTACTGAAACTTACACATTAATATTCTGGACTTCACAGCAAATTAATGTCATACGATTAGTAAGAGTAATAATGTAAAGTATCCTTTCACCGTTTACTATGAAAGAAGTACTTTTTAATTGTGACTATGACTACTATTCCCACTGGGTCACAACCCGGCGCCGCGAGGAGGCGCATGGTGCAATCGAGAGTGAGCCGTCGAGCGTACCGGCTGCGCGCAAAACCCTGCCAGACCTGCGCAGCCGCAGAGCTACAGTTCACCACCCGCCGCCGCCGGCAGCTCCACCTCCACCTTGGGATCTTTGGTTACGGAGAGTATAAGTTACTTAGAGTCAGTGCCCGCACAGTTGATCCAGAACCGAGCATCCAGACCAGATAATGAGCCTGTCAGCCAGCAACCGAGGCAGCCGCGGGCCATACAAGAAAAGAGTATGCTTTCCGAACCCCGGCGCTACATTTCCAGACCCGTTAAGTACCTGTGCATTTAGCAATACAATACAATACAATAGCTTCTCACTCGTAGAATTAATTCAGAACTATGGTTTCTCAAATTAATTACCAATTAATTTACATTCTAAATCCTGTCTTAGGATCAAACCCACTCATGGGGGACCATGAAGCGCTGTGTTCGGAGGTTAATGGACGTTAATGTTTATCAAACCTAAGTGAGGGGGTAGCGCTATCTCAAGCACAGTGACTTTGCTGGTAGAGAATAACAACTCCCGCCACCAATCCTGATAGATCCTGGAGCATAGCGAGTGTGAGGGGTGCCCAGCCAGGCCATAGGCCACCAGGCGTAGGAACGCCTGTAGGAATAGTGAATAGATCCTAGACTTACAAAACATCTCACAGCAATTAATATTGCTTATTTCCTACCGGTAGCGCACCACTTTGGGTTTCCCTTGCTCAATATCCTGTATCCGCTTGCACTGTGTAAAGGTACTGCTAGCTGCCGGGGTCCGAGAGGGTTGTATCCTGATATTTATTTTCACACCTGCCTACCCTATTACGGTAACCCACCCGATTGTCGTTTGAAAGAGAAAGCGCCTGACAGAAACGTTAACGCAACGTTCCCGCACGCCCGCGTTTGCTATTATCATTGATGCTGAATCTCTGTCCCGAGGCAGACTTTAGTAAGAGCCTGTCAGGGTTACATTATCATCGACATCGCTGCCACCATCACCCAATTTGCATTGCACCGCTAGCTGATACCTATCACGCTCACCTGCTTGGATCCGTGTGTGTATGCTTATTTCATTGCACTCGCACAATCACTGTCTGCCGGCATAAAAACTCATCTGTCTGCGTTGCAAACCTGTCCAGTCCGTAGCCCAGGAAGGCCGGGAATCCAGGGGGACCCATCCAGGTTTGAATTGACCTGCCACCACGCATCGTCCAGCGCACACCGTCATAACTAGTCGCTTTCATTTTCATTAACCAAATCCTCTCTCTGCCCTAGCATCCTCGCATCGCTACTCCGGGACGCCGAGCTGCCAGGGAACCTGCCATGCTAAGGAACACGGTTGTCCGATACCCGCCATCCAGGTCCACGCACCTTGCGTCCATCACCGATTAGTATATAGATTAGGATTAAGTTTAGGATTATTGTTACATGGGTTGTGTATTTTGTTGACTATGAATTACCAAGAATATATGATTGTAAACTTTGTATACTGTTTGTTTTCACCCCCAAACCTGCCTCCAGCTAAATTCGAGTCTCTAACTCACACATTTTAATATGTAGGTAGGTACCAATAGCCATGCTGTTGCTGCTGCACTCTTCCATGCTGGACTGGGAGTGATAGAAAGACACATGTGCCAGCTGCATCAACTCCCGGGCATGCTGTAAAAACCAGCTAAGGGATTCGAGGGTTTCAGTGTATTGCAATTTTAGGCGATGCGATGGGCTGACAACCCGTCACTATAGCAATATGTATAGGTACACATCATCTGTAAACCCTCAAACTTGTCAGACGTGGTGAAACGACCTTTGTTTAGATCGCTTTCGCTCTGCCTACCCCATTAGGGATGAAGGCGTGATTTTATGTAGTATGTAATAGTAGCCATAGCCGGGCAACTATACCTATTACATAATAATAAAATTATTGTATGTTTTGTTTATTATAAAATAAGAATCAATAAACCTTTAATTATTAAAGGTTATTGATTCTTATTTTATAATAATAATAAAAATAAACAATTAATAATGAAAATAAACAAAACATACAATAATTTTAGGCGATAGAATAGGTATAATAATGTAGGTACCTACCTACAATTAATATGTAACACATTAATTAAAATAAACAAACTATCAAGCAGCGATTACATTACCCGGCCGATCGGGCCCGATTTGATATACATTGCTGCTTAGCTTCAGTAGTTTTTCAAGTAAGACTCTTGCACAAGTAATGTAATGTCAAAACGGGCCCGATCGGCAGGGTAATGTAATCCCTGCTTTAGGTATGCAGCAATTTTTTTTGCAACATAACTTTAGGGCTCCTACACACTATGCCGCCGGTAAACCATTATTTTCGAGATGTAGGTAGGTAACCAAATAACCAAAAAATGGGACCTTCTTTGTGTCCCCCTTCCCCCTCCCCCCGGTCGGACCTCGGAGGGGTCCGGACTTTTAGTGTGTACCTATACCTCCTAACTAGTCCAGAGTTCCGAAGTCAAAATTCCTGCTTCTGCCATTTCACTCTAGATTTCCATATGAGCATTCATTTACCGATCTATAAGTATTATTTTATTAGTGTGAACATGTCCATGTGATGATGTCAAATAAATATAATATATTACTGTCAATAATATAATGTACCTATTGTTTATAAAAATACATAAACAGCAAGTTCATAAGTATAATGTTATTTTAATCATCTAATTTGTAGATGTTGAGTGCCTAACATACCCACCTATTCTATTATTTTATGTACCTATTGTAGTTGTTACCGGCAATCTGTATAATACAGGCATTATAATAATATCATGGATAATATATAATGCCTACACTATGTATAGAATAGAATGCTTTAGGCCGATAGGCAATGTGAGAAATATCTACCTAACTAATTTTAAACTATAAAATAATGTCATGTTAATGTAAGGTATGGGGCATGTACTCAGAAAAAAGAAATTTTATTTTATATATTTATTTAAAATTCTTACAAAACGGCTTCGAGGCAGACCATCAGATAAGTTGTTTGATGCAGATGGTCCTTCTACTTCTGTTTGGATCTGCCGGAATGGCTGTTTCTTGTACAAACTGATTGTCTGGCCCTGGGATTAAGTAGGTTAATGGTTGCTTCTTCCTCTAAAATCAAATGTGATTGAATTCCCATTTTTCAGTAAAATTTTCAAATTTTTGGGAAGAAAATTGTGGTTCATTGTCAGTTCTTAGGCTCTTACACCTTTTACCATGTCTTGCCATAATGTTTTTCAAATGTAATGGCTGATAATGATGTCAAGCTCAGTGTAATAACTTCTGGATAGTTGAACAGTAGGTATAATATCTCTTACAACTAAGTATTCATTTCCTTTGTAGGTACATAAATCAGCTGCTACATTTCTCAAGGACATTGTGGAACTTTTCCTGGTATAATCGGTTCAGGTTGTTGTGCAGTAGACTTGATGCATGTCTCACAGGTTCTCTGTCTACGTTTTAATGTCCAGTTCTATAGACGGCAACGCTGCCCATAAGGTATACAAAGAAGTGAGTTTACTTGTGTTTTAGACGGTATGTGCTTGAGTTTACTAGCCTCTGGGTACCTACTGTTCAAAACGTGTTATCCATGCTGTCTACTCGCTTCCCATGACACTGAATTGCTGTAGAGGTGGTGTGGAGATGCCGGGTAAAATGCGAGACAACACATTAGCATCCATGGATTGAGGTTAGGTACTGTTTCTGTTGCTGGTTGCTTTGCTCAAGTAACCTGATGTCCTGTTGCTGTTGTTCGAGTCGATTTCTTCCGCCATTCTGGCTTCTTCTGGGTGGGTTTTTGAGGAATCTTCAATAATAAAATAACGTCCGGCATTCTAAGACAACCTGTCAAATTACGATTAGTGATGGGGTAATGTTCACACTAGTGCTGTGCCTAAACAAGCTGTAAGAAAAACTCTAGTATGAAGCCTGAACAAATCAAAATGGCGCATAACTTTGCAAAACATATGGCATATCAGCACTTAAGTCAACTCCAGACCACAATTAACTGATACGTGACTAGCGACCCATCCTGAGTGCGCGCTCGCGTTCCAAATTTGAATTATCATGTTTATAAATTAGGAGCGACTCGGATGAAGTCTGAGTCGTGATAGCGTACATAAGTAGGAACTAAAAATTAGACTGAGTAAGACAGGCGACTTAAAACTGTACATAAAACTAGTATCAAATTTGAGTGACTTTTATAAATACAAGCATTAGACGGTGGCAGGCGCTTGTACGATAATAAAGCTCATAAATATCTATACTTTATCATGTAATATTGATGAATAAACATTGAAAACATACCAAGTAAGGGATCCGAAAGCCAATTTCACACTAAACAATCCACTATTTATTTCTCCAAAGACCGTTTCAATTTCGCTTACTATGCTTTTTTACAGCGTTCCAAAGAGTTCCTTATTTTAAACTATTAAGAAAAGCAACTTCCATGCAGGACTGGGAGAGATAGAAAAACATAGAATGTGCCAGCTGCATCTCCTCCCGGGCATGCTGTAAAAATCAGCTAAGGGATCCGAGGGTTTCAGTATTGTAATTTAGGCGATGGGCTGACAACCTGTCACTATTAGCAATATACAGAATTACAGATCTATCTGGAATAACCCTCAAAACTTGTCAGACGTGGCGGAACGACCTTTGTTTAGGTCGTTTACGCTCTGCCTACCCCATTAGGGATAAAGGCGTGATTATTATGTATGTATGTTATGTATAAGAAAAGCAACCCCTTTAGAGTAAAAAAAATATATGTATGTTACTAAGCAATCAATGGACATATATTTTGGCCTAGGTACATAAATCGTAGTCTTTTAAATACTGCAAAAATAAAATTGTTTAGTTGGTATAAGCTAAACTTACTTTGTGTGTTGGTAATTTTGCAGATCTTGGCGCTGGCTTCCTGTAAGGTTCTGGAGCGAGTGGCCTTGATCACAATATCGCAGACTTCTATAACATCCTTGTATGACGTATACTTGGCCAGTTGTTGTAAGATAACGAAGAGGTCTGAAAGAAGGAAAAAGATTAAATAGAATATATATTGTTTTTTGAGGATTTTTTTTAGCACCCACAATGTTTTTTTTTTCATAAAAATATGAATATGATATAGGTATACAGAGTGTTAATTTAATTGCGTGCCATAGCTTAGTGGGTGTTTCAGTAACGTTAAAGGAGCCTATAAACAATAAAAAATAAATCCGACTCAAAAAAATTAAAATAAAACAAAAGTCGGTAGATTTCTAATGATTCCCAGAGCTGCGTCTAGCTCTCGCGCTATAGTGATGGCAACTCGAGCGGGCTCAGTTATAGCGCGAGAGCCAGATGCAGCTCTTGGAATCATAATAAATACCGAATTTTGGTTTTATGATTTTGTGAGTTGAATTTTTTAAAATATTTTTAAGGGCTCCTTTAACGTTACTGAAACACCCCCTAAGCTTTGGCACGCAATTAAATTAACACCCTGTATATTGTTTATTAAAAGATTTTTATAATTATTTTATTTTATTAATCACTCACCTTGTTCGCCTGTAATCGTGTGCAGAATTCGGAAGGCTTGGCTAAGACCTGTAAAACAAACATTTGGTTAAATGAGATATTTTAACAACACAATAGGTATGTGTGTGTGACTTAGATGAAGGATGGCTCCATTATCAGGATCACATGAAATACTTATTAAGAAAACAATAGAATAAAATTTTACAAAACTATAACTAAAAGTGGTCAATATTTTAGATACCAAAATTCATTATTTGTATTTATATACCAAAATTGTCACTCAGTCTTGTCTTGAGTTTTCAAATATTTTATTTTATTTCCAAATAAAAATGGTTATATTATGGACGTCGGTATTGGTTGCAGTAACTGGCAGTAACGCTAAAAACGTACACGGCTGATATTAGTTGATGTTTAATACCTTATGATTACTACTTACTCTTTGTTGCAGTATGTTGAACAAATTTTGTGTAGAAGTCCTTCAAATCGCGTCCGCAAGTTTTTGCTGTTTTTTGCAATACTTCTACGAATGTCACTGTGAAAAAAAAGGGGTTACAATAAAGTTAATTTTTCAGTAAAACGCCACTGTATTTGGCTTCCTTACTGAGAGCCTTATTCGCAATCGCGAACAACAATCCTTATTACATAATATATAACGTATGCGCACGCAGACTGCTCGCGAACGAATGCTCTCAGAGAGTAGTGGGAATATTCTTATAGGGAAAGATTCTGAATCAATGGAACTTGGGGGCTTAAATGGAAATTACGATGCCTAAATGAAACTGGGTGAAACTTCAAGTAACAAAGAGACCGAACGAATGCACTTACATTCCTCTGCAGTAGTTGTCTGCAAGATGGCTTTGCTGGCTTGTTGTATGTTCTGAGTCTGCGTGATCTGAACCAGGAACCACAAGAAAGAGACCGCGTCCTGCTGTTTGGTAGCTTGTGAGATCAAGAAGCGAGCCAAGTCTAGGGTTTATAAAAGTTATTCCTATTTATTGAATAATGTTTAATTGTATGTGACTTGGTCGTTAAGTGTTGTTAGAATAGTTTTTCTTTGTGTCTTCAACGGCTAAGTCACATAAAATTAAACTTTATGTTAATATAGGAATAAAATTATTCAATACAGGAACTAGGTTTATAAAAGTTATTCCTATTGAATATAGTTCCTGTATTGAATAATTTTATTCCTATATTAAATAAAGTTTAATTTTATGTGACTTAGCCGTTGAAGACACAAAGAAAAAACTATTCTAACAACACTTAACGACCAAGTCACATAAAATTAAACATTATTCAATAAATAGGAATAAATTTTATAAACCCTAGACTTGGCTCGCTTTTGATCTCACAACTTTTTTGTGCATATCATTGCAATCTAGACTTGTAACATCATACAGAATGTTTTTAAAAAAATATGCCTCACTGTTTTCTATAGGTAGGGGAAGCCCGGGCAGCGCGGATAGGCTAAGAAAAAAAAATCGTAAGTGGTGCAATAATTGAAAATATGGGTACATTTTTTTAAATATTTATTGTATATGTAATCAACATTTATCAAAAAAAGTAACAGTTCGTTATTTTAACAGTAAGTATCTTTTTATTAAAGAAAAACAAACCCCTACCAAAATTCACTTTGCCCGACCCCCCCGGGTAAAGTGAATAAGGGCCTTGGGCAAAGCGAATAGCCTTACAGTTTATGATTAATCATTACATTCTTCACAGAAGTAACTCCCATGTCCCGCATAAGATGTGCAATTCTCGTGGGCCCATCTCTGACATTGGCTGCATTGAATCCAGTCCTCAGCTGGTGGGTCTTCATACTTTTCAGAGCACCTCAAGCAGAACCAATCGGATTGCTTAGTTTTGGTCGAAGAAGCTCTTGGCTTTGTCCTCTTTTTTTAGCTTTACTCGGACCTGGGGCATTGAGGTCTGATATCTTGCTTTGCTTGAGCGAATCCAGTATTCTCTTTGCCCTATCCTCTTTGCCCTTAGGCACATGTATTTAAAAACTAAAGTACCTACTACTTTCAGATACTGGCCGGGTCGATTTGAAAATCGTGATTGAGGCTTAATAACATGCCTAATCGATCAAATAATTATCAAGTATCGTGAGTCTGCACTAAATACAAAGAAATCAACACCTACCTGGCCAAAAATCGAACCAAAACATGAGAAAATATTTTTTTTCGTTCAAAATCGAAGCACTTGCACAAATTATTTCAAACAAACTGTCATGGCGGCGCGCGGGGGGAGGTCTTTCGGCCGGTGCTTCGATCGTGCCGCCATCTGTTGTGGATTTGGAGCAACATGCATTATTCGCTTTACCTGGGCTATTCACTTTGCCCGGGCTTCCCCTACTAGAAGATAATATAAGCTTACGTACCCGAGTTATTGAAAATTTGCTTGAAGACTTGTTTGATTTCTGAGACAGTGGTAGTGCCAGTGATTTCAGCTAGTTGTTGGTAGCATCCTTGGTTTCCTGGTAGACCTTGGTCTCCTGGTTGTCCTTGATCTCCTGGTTGTCCTTGATCTCCTGGTTGTCCTTGTTCTCCTGGTTGTCCTTGTTCTCCTGGTTGGCCTTGTTCTCCTGGTTGGCCTTGGTTTCCTGGTTGTCCCTGGTTTCCTGGTTGTCCTTGATATCCTGGTTGTCCTTGGTTTCCTGGTTGACCTGGTTGTCCTTGGTTTCCTGGTTGTCCTTGATCTCCTGGTTGTCCTTGTTCTCCTGGTTGTCCCTGCTCTCCTGGTTGTCCTTGGTTTCCTGGTTGTCCCTGGTTTCCTGGTTGTCCTTGATATCCTGGTTGTCCTTGGTTTCCTGGTTGACCTGGTTGTCCTTGGTTTCCTTGTTGTCCCTTGTCTCCTGGTTGTCCTTGGTTTCCTGGTTGACCTGGTTGTCCTTGGTTTCCTTGTTGTCCCTTGTCTCCTGGTTGTCCTTGGTTTCCTGGTTGACCTGGTTGTCCTTGGTTTCCTGGTTGTCCTTGATATCCTGGTTGGCCTTGGTTTCCTGCTTGACCGGGTTGTCCTTGGTTTCCTGGTTGTCCCTGGTCTCCTGGTTGTCCCTGGTCTTCTGGTTGTTCTTTGTCTCCTGGTTGTCTCTGGTCTTCTGGTTGTTCTTTGTCTCCTGGTTGTCCCTGGTCTTCTGGTTGTTCTTTGTCTCCTGTTTGTCCCTGGTCTTCTGGATGTCCAGGTTGTCCTTGGTTTCCTGGTTGGCCTTGATTTCCTGGTAGACTTTGGTCTCCTGGTTGTTCCTGCTCTCCTGTTTGACCTTGGTTTCCTGGTTGGCCTTGGTTTCCTGGTAGGCCTTGGTCTTCTGGTTGTCCTAGTTGTACTTGATCTCCTGGTTGGCCTTGTTCTCCTGGTTGTCCTTGATTTTCTGGTTGTCCTTGGTCTGCTGGTCGGCCTTGGTTTCCTGGTTGGCCTGGTTGTTCTTGGTTTCCTGGTTGACCTTGGTTGCCTGGTTGACCTGGATTTCCTGGTTTACCTGGTTGTCCTTGGTTTCCCGGTTGTCCCTGGTCTCCTGGTTGACCTTGGTTTCCTGGTTGACTTTGGTCTCCTGGTTTTCCCTGGTCTCCTGGTTGTCCTGGTTGTCCTTGGTTTCCTGGTTGTCCTTGATTTCCTGGTTGACTTGGTTGTCCTGGTTGTCCTTGGTTTCCTGGCTGTTGTGGTTGTTCAGTGGTGGTCTGACTTGGTTTGTTGTCTCGAATATAACATAAAGCGTGGATCACATCTAAAATGTTATTTAAAAAATTAATTAAATAAATACATAGGCACTTGCACCATGTAATGTTAGCGAATTTGAAAATACATCTTATTTAGTTTCGTTTTCCACACTTCACCGACTTTATGAAACAAAGCAGACATAAAATTAATGTGTAAAAAAAGCACTTGTCGTGCTGTCAGCAATATTTTTAGTAAAGTAGTTTCTAGTTATAATTCTAAAGTAGTTTTTAGTCTTACCCGAATCTCCAGTAGATTCCTTTATTTTCTTTAGGGATTCAATGAAACCTAGAAAATATTTTGTTATAGTTAATGCAGTCCATAACACATTTAATTTAAAGAAATCCTTTGTGAAAGTTGGTACTGACATAATAATAAAAAAGGCAAACGTAATAGCAGATAATTTACACAAATTTTATCTGCTTACTTACTTGATTGATCAGTGGATTCTTCTATAATCTTTATGATTTGAGAGAAATCTGAAAAGAATATACAAGTGTGTTAATTACTTAGTATTCGTTAAATTTTATGGTCAAAATAGCAGATTTGCAATAACGAAGCACTTACCTTCATTTTCAAAGGTGCCTATTGTTCTTAAAATTTCGACTACATCTGAAAAAATTAAAGAAAGAGTTATTATTTTATTATTATTTGTCTCATCCAATATAATAATAAGTACATATTAGTGTACACAAATAGCACAATTTATAATTTTTTTCATTATATGATTGATTATATCTTGAGATTATGTTAATTTACGTAAGTTTCAAAATGAATGTCACCTAGATGTCACCCATTCTTACCTTCACTGGTGATTTCGTAAATTACTTTGTACGCTTGCAGAATGTCTGGAAAATAAAAACATTATGCGATGGTTGATGATTTAAATAAAAATGTTTCAATATTTATAATTTATTCGGATTTTGGCAGAGTGGTATTTTATTTAGCATGATCTCATAAGGGTTTGTTAAACTTACACTGCGTGGAGGTAATTTGGCAGATCTTCTCACTGGCTTCCTGTAAAGTTTTGGAGCGAGTGGCCTTGATTACAATCTGACAGACTTCTATAACGTCTTTGTATGATGTATACTTGGCCAGTTGTTGTAAGATAACGAAGAGGTCTGAAGGAAGGAAAAAAATGAGTAATTTTAGTGTTTTTTTTTAATAATATTATGTCATGGTGTCAAGTGTCTACCGGTGGTATACGCCAACGAACGTGCTAAATTTAGAGTGTTTTTATTTCGATTTTTATTAATTTAATATTCTTAGTCACTCACCTTGTTCCCCTGTAATCGTTCGAAGAATTTGGAAGGCTTGGCTAAGATCTGTAAAACAATTACTTGATTAAATCATCATCCTTCATCATCAGGATTACAAAATACTTATTTAGAAAACAATAGAATAAAATTTTACAAAACTTATAACTAAAAATGGTCAATATTAAAAGTTATGCTTAGCTGTAGGTACCTAAATACCAAAATTGCTGCCACTCAGTCTTGAGTTTTCAAGTATTTTATTTTATTTCCAAATAAAAAAGGTTATTATTATTGACGTCTGTATTGGTTGCACAGTAAGAGCGATTGCGCACTGCTCCGAATCCGATTCGTATCCGAATCTGATCCGAAGTGGCCTTCCCAGAAAATGTATGACAGCTTTTGCACTCATCCGAATCCGTTTTGTATGGAAGTTTGACGGTCAGGATTCGGATACGAATCTGATTTGGAGCAGTGTGCAAACGCTCGCTCTAACGCTAAAAACGTACACGGCTGATATTACTACTTACTCTTTGTTGCAGTATGTTGAACAAATTTTGTGTAGAAGTCCTTCAAATCACGTCCGCAAGTTTTTGCTGTTTTTTGCAATACTTCTATGAATGTCACTGTGAAAAAGAGGGATTACATAAAGTTACTATTTCAGTCAAAACTCAAAACGCCAAATTGTAATTTTGGCTTCCTCAATGAGAGCATTCTTTCGCGAGCAACATGCGCATGCATAGATTATCTATAGACGCCAAATGCTTATTACATAGCTGATAACCAATGCGCGCGCAGGCTGCTCGCGAACGAACGTTCTCAGAAAGTCGCACCTAAATATACTTACATTCCTCTGTAGTTGTCTGCATGATGACCTGGCTGGCTTCTTGTATGTTCTGAGTCTGCGTGATCTGAACCAGGAACCACAAGAATGAGACCGCGTCCTGCTGGTTGGTAGCTTGTGAGATCTGCTCGAGCACTTGATCGATTTCTGCAAGAGAAAATATATCATAATTCATAAGAAATTTTGAGCAGAGCTCAATTTTCACCTTAATATCGTGCTATGCAGAAATTGATGTGCCTACCTAATGTACCTTTATGAAGTTGAGTGAGACCTTGCCCTTAAAAGTTGATCTATGGCCCTAATTAGAATGTAGGGGGATTTCGTCCTACAAAGAAAAAATAAATTGCATTTTGCAAAAAAATGGTAAGGGTTTTCCCCCAAGCGACCGCTTCAAAACTCCTCGAATTGGTGGGGCTATAATTTTCTTTTTTAAATAACGAGTGGATAAGATTTTTTTTTTATTTATTTACCCTTGTTGTTGAAGATCTGTTGGAAGACTTTTCTGATTTCTGCAACGGTGGTACAGCCAGTGATCTGAGCCAGTTGCTGGTCGCGGTCGCTCAGCGGCGCCTGTGTAGTCGTCGTAGTCGTAGTGGTCGTAGTTGTAGTGGTGAATGCGTCAAGTTTGCCTTGCTGGATGTGCTTCAGTGCTTCGATTACGGTTTGTTCGCCAGTCGCTACTTGACTCGTCTTCAAAGCGGATAGGAAGTCTAGAGTGTAAGAGAAATATTTTTAGAAGTACATTGTTTTGTTTTATTAATAACCATGTTACAATATTTTTATATCCATTTTCTTCAAATACTTTGATTGAATAATAAATATCTATTGAATAAAAGAACTAGTAAATACCTGGTGTTCTTGTGTAGTTTGTCAAAACTGTGATGACTTCCGTCCAACCTGTCAAAAAAAACACGTTGATGGTCCATCCGGTGCCAAAATATTAAAAACCAGCCAAGTGCGAGTCGGTCTCGCGCAAAAAGGGTTCCGTACCATTATCTATACAATATTAGACTCTATTATATATTTTAACCTTTGATTGATTTGGGATTTATTACTTAGTATTCGTTATATTCTATGGTCAAAATAGCAGATTTGCAACAACGAAGTACTTACCTTCATTTTCAAAGGTGCCTATTGTTCTTAAAATTTCGACTACATCTGAAAAAATTAAAGAAAGAGTTATTATATTATACTAATTATTTGTCTCATCCAATATTATTATAAGTATTAGTGTACACAAATAGCACAATTTATAATTTTTTCATTATATGATTGATTATATATCTTGAGATTATGTTAATTTACGTAAGTTTCAAAATGGATGTCACCTAGATGTCACCCATTCTTACCTTCACTGGTGATTTCGTAAATTACTTTGTACGCTTGCAGAATGTCTGGAAAATAAAAACATTATGCGATGGTTGATGATTTAAATAAAAAAAATTCAATATTTATATTTTAGTCGGATTTTGGCAGAGTGGTTTTTATTTAGCATGATCTCATAAGGGTTTGTTAAACTTACACTGCGTGGAGGTAATTTGGCAGATCTTCTCACTGGCTTCCTGTAAAGTTTTGGAGCGAGTGGCCTTGATTACAATCTGACAGACTTCTATAACGTCTTTGTATGATGTATACTTGGCCAGTTGTTGAAAGATAACGAAGAGGTCTGAAGGAAGAAAAAAATTGAGTAATTTAGTGTTTTTATTTTTTGCTTGCTCATGTTCAGATCGGCGTTCTCAAAGCTATGATATTATGTCATGGCGTCAAGTGTCTACCGGTGGTAAACGCCAACGAACGTGCTAAATTTAGAGTTTTTTATTTAGATTTTTATTAATTTAATATTCTTAGTCACTCACCTTGTTCGCCTGTAATCGTTCGAAGAATTTGGAAGGCTTGGCTAAGATCTGTAAAACAATTACTTGATTAAATCATCATCCTTCATCATCAGGATTACAAATACTTATTTAGAAAACAATAGAATAAAATTTTACAAAACTTATAACTAAAAATGTTCAACATTAAAATTTATGCTTAGCTGTCGGTACTTAAATACCAAATTGCTGCCACTCAGTCTTGAGTTTTCAAGTATTTTATTTTATTTCCAAATAAAAAAGGTTATTATTATTGACGTCTGTATTGGTTGCACAGTAAGAGCGATTGCGCACTGCTCCGAATCCGATTCGTATCCGAATCTGATCCGAAGTGGCCTTCCCAGAAAATGTATGACAGCTTTTGCACTCATCCGAATCCGTTTTGTATGGAAGTTTGACGGTCAGGATTCGGATACGAATCTGATTTGGAGCAGTGTGCAAACGCTCGCTCTAACGCTAAAAACGTACACGGCTGATATTACTACAAACTTACTCTTTGTTGCAGTATGTTGAACAAATTTTGTGTAGAAGTCCTTCAAATCACGTCCGCAAGTTTTTGCTGTTTTTTGCAATACTTCTATGAATGTCACTGTGAAAAAGAGGGATTACATAAAGTTACTATTTCAGTCAAAACTCAAAACGCCAAATTGTAATTTTGGCTTCCTCAATGAGAGCATTCTTTCGCGAGCAACATGCGCATGCATAGATTATCTATAGACGCCAAATGCTTATTACATAGCTGATAACCAATGCGCGCGCAGGCTGCTCGCGAACGAATGTTCTCAGAAAGTCGCACCTAAATATACTTACATTCCTCTGTAGTTGTCTGCATGATGACCTGGCTGGCTTCTTGTATGTTCTGAGTCTGCGTGATCTGAACCAGGAACCACAAGAATGAGACCGCGTCTTGCTGGTTGGTAGCTTGTGAGATCTGCTCGAGCACTTGATCGATTTCTGCAAGAGAAAATATAATCATAATTCATAAGAAATTTTGAGCAGAGCTCAATTTTCACCTTAATATCTTGCTATGCAGAAATTGATGTGCCTGCCTAATGTACCTTTATGAAGTTGACCTGACCTTGCCCTCAAAAGTTGATCTATGGCCCTAATTAGAATGTAGGGGGATTTCGTCCTACAAAGAAAAAATAAATTGCATTTTGCAAAAAAATTGTAAGGGTTTTCCCCCAAGCGACCACTTAAAAACTCCTCGAATTGGTGGGGCTATAATTTTCTTTTTTAAATAACGAGTGGATAAGATTTTTTTTTTATTTATTTACCCTTGTTGTTGAAGATCTGTTGGAAGACTTTTCTGATTTCTGCAACGGTGGTACAGCCAGTGATCTGAGCCAGTTGCTGGTCGCGGTCGCTCAGCGGCGCCTGTGTAGTCGTCGTAGTCGTAGTGGTCGTAGTTGTAGTGGTGAATGCGTCAGGTTTGCCTTGCTGGATGTGCTTCAGTGCTTCGATTACGGTTTGTTCGCCAGTCGCTACTTGACACGTCTTCAAAGCGGATAGGAAGTCTAGAGTGTAAGGGAAATATTTTTAGAAGTACATTGTTTTGTTTTATTAATTACCATGTTACAATATTTTTATATCCATTTTCTTCAAATACTTTGATTGAACAATGAATATCTATTGAATAAAAGAAATAGTAAATACCTGGTGTTCTTGTGTAGTTTGTCAAAACTGTGATGACTTCCGTCCAACCTGTCAAAAAAAAACACGTTAATGGTCCATCCGGTGCCAAAATATTAAAAACCAGCCAAGTGCGAGTCGGTCTCGCGCAAAAAGGGTTCCGTACCATTATCTATACAATATTAGACTCTATTATATATTTTAACCTTTGATTGATTTGGGATTTATTACTTAGTATTCGTTATATTCTATGGTCAAAATAGCAGATTTGCAACAACGAAGTACTTACCTTCATTTTCAAAGGTGCCTATTGTTCTTAAAATTTCGACTACATCTGAAAAAATTAAAGAAAGAGTTATTATATTATACTTATTATTTGTCTCATCCAATATTATAATAAGTATTAGTGTACACAAATAGCACAATTTATAATTTTTTTCATTATATGATTGATTATATCTTGAGATTATGTTAATTTACGTAAGTTTCAAAATGGATGTCACCTAGATGTCACCCATTCTTACCTTCACTGGTTATTTCGTAAATTACTTTGTACGCTTGCAGAATGTCTGGAAAATAAAAACATTATGCGATGGTTGATGATTTAAATAAAAATGTTTCAATATTTATATTTTAGTCGGATTTTGGCAGAGTGGTTTTTATTTAGCATGATCTCATAAGGGTTTGTTAAACTTACACTGCGTGGAGGTAATTTGGCAGATCTTCTCACAGGCTTCCTGTAAAGTTTTGGAGCGAGTGGCCTTGATTACAATCTGACAGACTTCTATAACGTCTTTGTACGATGTATACTTGGCCAGTTGTTGAAAGATAACGAAGAGGTCTGAAGGAAGGAAAAACATGAGTAATTTAGTGTTTTTATTTTTTGCTCGCTCATGTTCAGATCGGCGTTCTCCAAGCTATGATATTAATATGTCATGGCGTCAAGTGTCTGCCGGTGGTATACGCCAACGAACATGCTAAATTTAGAGTTTTTTATTTAGATTTTTATTAATTTAATATTCTTAGTCACTCACCTTGTTCGCCTGTAATCGTTCGAAGAATTTGGAAGGCTTGGCTAAGATCTGTTAAACAATTACTTGATTAAATCATCATCCTTCATCATCAGAATTACAAATACTTATTTAGAAAACAATAGAATAAAATTTTACAAAACTTATAACTAAAAATGGTCAATTTTAAAAATTATGCTTAGCTGTAGGTACTTAAATACCAAAATTGCTGCCACTCAGTCTTGAGTTTTCAAGTATTTAATTTTGCACTCATCCGAATCCGTTTTGTATGGAAGTTTGACGGTCAGGATTCGGATACGAATCTAATTTGGAGCAGTGTGCAAACGCTAGCTCTAACGCTAAAAACGTACACGGCTGATATAACTACTTACTCTTTGTTGCAGTATGTTGAACAAATTTTGTGTAGAAGTCCTTCAAATCACGTCCGCAAGTTTTTGCTGTTTTTTGCAATACTTCTATGAATGCCACTGTGAAAAAGAGGGATTACATAAAGTTACTATTTCAGTCAAAACTCAAAACGCCAAATTGTAATTTTGGCTTCCTCAATGAGAGCATTCTTTCGCGAGCAACATGCGCATGCATAGATTATCTATAGACGCCAAATGCTTATTACATAGCTGATAACCAATGCGCGCGCAGGCTGCTCGCGAACGAATGTTCTCAGAAAGTCGCACCTAAATATACTTACATTCCTCTGTAGTTGTCTGCATGATGACCTGGCTGGCTTCTTGTATGTTCTGAGTCTGCGTGATCTGAACCAGGAACCACAAGAATGAGACCGCGTCCTGCTGTTTGGTAGCTTGTGAGATCTGCTCGAGCACTTGATCGATTTCTGCAAGAGAAAATATATTCATAATTCATTAGAAATTTTGAGCAGAGCTCAATTTTCACCTTAATATCTTGCTATGCAGAAATTGATGTGCCTGCCTAATGTACCTTTATGAAGTTGAGTGAGACCTTGCCCTCAAAAGTTGATCTATGGCCCTAATTAGAATGTAGGGGGATTTCGTCCTACAAAGAAAAAAATAATTGCATTTTGCAAAAAAATTGTAAGGTTTTCCCCCAAGCGACCACTTCAAAACTCCTCGAATTGGTGGGACTACAATTTTCTTTTTTAAATAACGTGTGGATAAGATTTTTTTTTTAAATTTATTTACCCTTGTTGTTGAAGATCTGTTGGAAGACTTTTCTGATTTCTGCAACGGTGGTACAGCCAGTGATCTGAGCCAGTTGCTGGTCGCGGTCGCTCAGCGGCGCCTGTGTAGTCGTCGTAGTCGTAGTGGTCGTAGTTGTAGTGGTGAATGCGTCAGGTTTGCCTTGCTGGATGTGCTTCAGTGCTTCGATTACGGTTTGTTCGCCAGTCGCTACTTGACACGTCTTCAAAGCGGATAGGAAGTCTAGAGTTTAAGAGAAATATTTTTAGAAGTACATTGTTTTGTTTTATTAATTACCATGTTACAATATTTTTATATCCATTTTCTTCAAATACTTCGATTGAACAATGAATATCTATTGAATAAAAGAAATAGTAAATACCTGATGTTCTTGTGTAATTTGTCAAAACTGTGATGACTTCCGTCCAACCTGTCAAAAAAAACACGTTATTGGTCCATCCGGTGCCAAATATTAAAAACCAGCCAAGTGCGAGTCGGACTCGCGCACAATGGGTTCCGTACCATTATCTGTACAATATTAGACTCTTTTATATATTTTTAACATTTTGTAACCAGTTACCGTTAATAATATCAAGAAAAAAACCCGTAAAATAAATCACGTCCTTTGTATGTGAACTTAAATTATTTATTTTATTTTAATTTAATTATTTATTACCAAAGTAAATATACAACTGAATGTTCTATGAATATTACAAGCGTCTACCTGTTTTTAATATCGAGCTTTTTGTAATATTTGTTGTTATAGTGGCAACGGAAATACATCATCGTTGAAAATTACTACTGTCTAGCTATCACAGTTGATGAGATACAGTTTGGTGACAGACAGACAGACGGACGGACGGGCAGGACAGCGAAGTCTAAGGTAATAGGGTCCCGTTTTTACCCTCTGGGTACGGAACCCTCAAAAGTACTAAATTATTTAAACAATTTGTCGGAAGTCGGAACAGCAGAAATACTTACTGTTGACGTCGAAGCTTTGTATTATGTTGAATATTTCGACGATATCTGCGTTGGTGATTTCGTAAATGATTCTATACGCTTGCATTATGTCTGAAAATATCAATAATGTTATATTATTTTGGTATGAACCATTTTTAGTAACAAAGAAACAAAACATACTGTGTAAGTATTAGCTACTCACTTTGTGTGGAGGTTGCTTTACAGATCTTGGCGCTCATTTCCTGTAAGGTTGTTGAGCGAGTAGCATTCATCTCGATTTGGTGGACTTCTATAATGTCCTTGTATGATGTATACTTGGCCAGCGTTTGTAACATATCGAATATATCTATAGAAAAACAAAGCATTTGTAAGTTATAATATTTACTTGAGTTAAATAATATATACCTAAGTACTATAATGGCACAAATATTTTTGTCATTTACCATTTTTGCCTGTCGCCTTTATCAGAGTTTGTAAAGTTTCAATTAAATCTGAAACACAAAATATGTAAGTGTAAATAACATTTGTTAAAGAAAATTTCAAACAAAATAATATATTGCAACATAAAAGTAAAAACTGTAGATACAAATTTGTACAGGCTCGTTTTTTTATATAATAGTACTCTCGTAGGTACTTAATAATAAAATACATTTTACCTACTATTTTATATAAGATGTTTTAAGTTGTCGTGTGTGATACTTACTCTTTGATGCAGTCTGTTGCACAAGTTGAGCATAAAAGTCCTTCAAGTCGTGTCCGCATTGTTCTGCTGTTTTTTGCAATACTTCTATGAATGTCACTGTAAAAAAGATAGAATTAATTAAAAAACCCCCAGAAATAATTTTAATTCCAGGTTTATTTATGGCCTTTAAAAATCCCTTTTAGTCTATTAGGACTCAGCTGTTGGTGATTTTGTATCCGTTAGTATCGTATTCAATAATTCATCCTCACATTTCTGTGTAGTTGTCTGCAAGATGACTTTGCTGGCTTCTTGTATGTTCTGAGTCTGCGTGATCTGAACCAGGAACCAAAAGAAAGAGACCGCGTCCTGCTGGTTGGTAGCTTGTGAGATCTGCTCGAGCACTTGATCGATTTCTGCAAGAGAAAATGTAATCTTAATTCATTTAAAATTTTGAGCAGAACTCCATTTTCATATTGACTTCTTGTTATGCAGAACTTGATTTGAATCCCTATGTATCTTACTTAATGTAGCTGTGTGGGACTTCGTCCCCAAAATTTTATTGATGGACCTAAGTAGAATGTAGGGGGGCATTTCGTCCTCCAGGAAAATAATTGCATTTTGTAATAAATGTAAGGGTATTTCCCCAAGCGACCACTTCGAAACTCCACCAATTGGTGGGGCTACGATTTTATTTTTTTAATTAATGAATGGATAAAATTTTCTTTTTAATTTATTTACCCTTGTTGTTGAAGATCTGTTGGAAGACTTTTCTGCTTTCTGCAACGGTGGTACAGCCAGTGATCTGAGCCAGTTGCTGGTCGCGGTCGCTCAGCGGCGCCTGTGTAGTCGTCGTAGTCGTAGTGGTCGTAGTTGTAGTGGTGAATGCGTCAGGTTTGCCTTGCTGGATGTGCTTCAGTGCTTCGATTACGGTTTGTTCGCCAGTCGCCACTTGACACGTCTTCAAAGCGGATAGGAAGTCTAGAGTTTAAGAGAAATATTTTTAGAAGTACATTGTTTTGTTTTATTAATTACCATGTTACAATATTTTTATATCCATTTTCTTCAAATACTTTGATTGAACAATGAATATCTATTGAATAAAAGAAATAGTAAATACCTGGTGTTCTTGTGTAATTTGTCAAAACTGTGATGACTTCCGTCCAACCTGTCAAAAAAAACACGTTATTGGTCCATCCGGTGCCAAAATATTAAAAACCAGCCAAGTGCGAGTCGGACTCGCGCACAAAGGGTTAAGTACCATTATTTATACCTACAATAACAATTTATTCCTTCAGTTATATTAATATCAATAAACCACGATTTTTTGTATGCGTACCCTTACTGTTACACGTTGTATATTTTTGTCAGAGTTGCCTAACAACAAAATTTGCCACTTACTTTCAACTTCAAACGTTTCGATTATGTTCAATATTTGGACGACATCTGGAAAATAAGAATATGCTTAGTATAAAAATATCAGTGGTTTTTACGCACTTTACCATGTTTTGTTAGTTAAATATTCATTTTTTATTAATCATTCTATTCGATGTGCAAAGAGGCCAATTCGCAGCTAAAATGGAATAAGGGCAGGAAAAAGAAGAAGAAAATAAAATATTCAGTCTGAAATGCCTTTTTACAGACCAATCATTATGTTAATAAAATTATGTTCGAAGTAAATAAATTACTATTGATAAAACTATTACGTTATTTGACGTCTCTGTACTAGACGTACGTTCAACAATTCTTACCTGTTTGAGTTATTTCGTAGATTACTTCATAAGCTTGCAGAACGTCTGAAATCATATTAAAGTGGTTTTTTATTGTTTCGTTTTCATTTTGTATGATTTAAATGAGGTTTTCTTCAATCAACGTATTCACTTCACTGGTTAGGAGCAAGTTAGAGTCAGCTTCATTAGTATATGGAGTCCTTGGAGAAAGTGCAGAAGGCTTTTCTTCGGTTTTTATTCAAAAAAGAGAACGGTTAATACCCTTTCCTTTACCCAACGAAATTTCTTTTGGGTATGTTAGATTACAATTCCCTTGAAGTACGGCATAATTACGAAAAACTATGCTTTGCGTGTCAGCTGTTGCGAGGGGAGTCCGACTGCCCGGAGTTCATTTCCAGAGAATGTAATCTGTATGTCCCGGACAAATATATCCGTAGTCGCGGCCATCGGCTACTAGCGGTAGAGGTGCCGCGCACGGCGGCGCACGAGGCCTCTCCTCTTGTGAGCGCTCGGATCCAGCTCAACGAGCTTCTCTCTAAAGCACCAGACTGCGACTTATTTCCTGACCAGTGGCACACACTGCGCAAAATTATTTTAAAATATTGTGAAAATGTTTAGTTGTTTATTATATTATATACTTGGCTATATAAGGTATAATCACTTAAATTTTATCAGCGCCTTGGCGTACTAATGCTGTAATACTGAAAAATTATGTTTGTTAATAAATAAATAAATAAACGTAAATGAGGAGCAGCGGAATGAAGACAAAATAACAGAGTCAAGCCTAAATTTTTAATAGTTTTGATGTAACAAAATAGTATTACAAAGGTTGTCATGAAGAAATTGCTACCCTACCAATAAGCCCTAAGAATGTGTTCTGTTTTACCACACGTAAATTGTTTTTAAAACAATAAAATAATGTTTGATCAGACCTTTGCCCAGCAGTAGAGCAGTTTAAGCTAGTAAAATAATAATAA
Source organism: Scrobipalpa atriplicella (assembly GCA_029255725.1). NCBI lineage: Eukaryota > Metazoa > Arthropoda > Insecta > Lepidoptera > Gelechiidae > Scrobipalpa > Scrobipalpa atriplicella. The sequence goes on along the minus strand of JARACY010000465.1, from coordinate 24,516 downwards.
AAATAATTATTATATATATATACATATATATATATTATTGTATACTAGCTGTGCTCGCGACTTCGTACGCCCGGTTTCTATGGAAAACAACACGCAGTGTCGAACATACTGAAAACGCTTCTTCGCGCGTAGAAGCGGGATCTGCTAGTTTATATGTTTCTCATTGTCTGATCTTTGTCTTTGTATGAAAAACACGCCTCTGCGCGCGGGCTAGTGGGCTAGTAGACTTACTCTGCGTAGAGGTGACTTTGCAGATCTTTCCTCTGGCGTCTTGTAAGGTTTTGGAGCGAGTAGCCGCAATCAGGATGTGGCAAATTTCTATAGCGTCCTTGTATGATGACGTATACTTGCTCAGTTTTTGGAACAAGGTGAAGATATCTATAGAAAAAAATAAGAATTTTACTGAAAATATCATATCATTCTTCGAGTTTAATCAAAACTATAACAACTTTTATATCGTTATACAAATTGTACCATAAATTTTAGTGAAGTTATTTTTAGTAGAAAAATAAATATATGGACTTATTAGGGTAGGATGTAGGATGTAGGTAATGGAATGGCAGACAGCAATCCAAAATTAACGCCACTTCTAAAAGTTCGTTCAGCAGATCAGCTCTTTGATAGCGAGTTTGAGTTCCAAAACGGCCTGTCAAATCCGTACTTAATTAGCTCTCAATCTTGAAATCGCTTCATAAACATAAGCCTTGGAGTCCGACTCCTTCAGATGGCGAACTTACTCTCTTTTGGTGGGACTTTAAGGGGATCCCCGGTGCCGCCAGCGCCCTCATCAGTAAAAAAATCATTACTCACTGAAAACGCAATGAATCAAAAATCCGGTAAACCAGATTAAAGAATAGGTTCCTACTAAAGTTTGTTTTAAGAACTATAAATTCATGATTCAGTGTTTACAGCAGATACAGATACCATAAGTGCTAAAACTGGCCGTTTTTCGCAAATTTTCTTTCTGTTACTACCAGGAACTATGAGTTGCAACTTTATGATGTTAGTTCTAAATTATCTTCTTTGCTTCTTCGCTTTTTTTCAATCTGGTTTACCGGATTTTCGATTAAATGCGTTTTCAGTGAGTAATGATTTTTTTGACTGATGAGGGCGCCACCTGGCTCAGGGTAGCCCCTTAAAACTAAATTGTAAACAAAAAATTCACTAACCTCGTTCGCCTGCCACTGTTTGAAGAATTTGGAAAGCTTGACTTAAATCTGCAAACCAAAATATTAGCTTTAACATAATAAGTATTTTGACCAGTGAATTTTCATTGCCATAATAATTATTTGTTTTGAGATTTTTTGTAATTTGAATATGACTTACTTTTTGCAGCAGTATCTTGAATTAGCTTCCAATAGTAGTCCTTCAAGTCGTGTCCACATTGGTTTGCAGTCTTTTGCAAAACTTCAATGAATGTCACTATGAAAGAGAAAGATTATTTATAATTTTATTTTTATGTTAAGATTCCCAGGAAGAACGTCGATGTCTTGTTTATGAGTTTATAAAATATACAGGTCTTTGTTTAATATTAATCTGCTTTTGGTTTATTTGTTATTCTCTATAATGTCATGTCATGCTTTTGGTTTATTTGTTATTCTCTATAATGTCATGTCATGCTTTGCACTTACATGGCTGTGTGGTAGTCTGCAGTATAACCTTGCTCGCTTCTTGTATGTTCTGAGTCCGCGTGATTTGAATCAGGAACAACAAGAAAGAGATCGCGTCTTGTTGCTTGGTAACTTGTGAAATCTGCTGGAGCACTTGATCGGTGTCTGTAAGAAAATAATGAGTATCAATACGTTCAACGAATGGGTGAAGATCACGGAGCCAATAGGCCTGGGCCAACCATTGGGGCGACGCCCGGTTGGCCAGCCTAGGTACCACTGGAGCGATGTCATGGAATCATATCTGCGCGATCTTCAAGCCGTGAGCTGGCGAGAAACGGCGCACGACCGGGACAAGTGGCACAATCTATATAAATATACAGGGTGTAACAGAAAGGGTATATGCATCGAGAAATGTGTGAATCTACCCATGAAACTGAACAACTTTCTCTAAGAAACATAGGTCGAAAAACGAAAAAAAAACCGTGACCTTTCATACTAAATGCATCAGCTGATAGCGTATTTAGTATGGGAAGTCAAATTTTTTTTTTCGTATTTTGACCTATGTTCCTTAGGGAAAGTTGTTCAGTTTCATGGGTAGATTCACACATTTCTCGATGCATATACCCTTTCTGTTACACGTTGTATATATTATACATAATGACTGGTCATTATACAACGTGTAACAGAAAGTATATGTATCGTGAAATGTGTGAATCTACCCATGAAACTGAACAACTTTCCCTAAGAAACATAGGTCGAAAAACGAAAAAAAAATTGTGACCTTTCATACTAAATGCATCAGCTGATAGCGTATTTAGTATGGGAAGTCAAATTTTTTTTTTCGTATTTCGACCTATGTTCCTTAGGGAAAGTTGTTCAGTTTCATGGGTAGATTCACACATTTCTCGATGCATATACCCTTTCTGTTACACGTTAACCAAATTGACCAGACAATGTGATAAATTAATCACTTTATCCGGATACTATTCATAATAGCTGGTCGAAGTTAGTCAAAGTAATAAATACGGTTTAACTGACTGAGCGACGCGTTGGAAGCATGGTCCGTAATGTGTCCTGAGGTCCAACTAAGACCAGTACCAGATAAACTTGAGTCTCAAAGAGCATGGGATGACCTAGTTCCCTAAAAAACTAACCTAACCTAACCTAACCTAACCTAACCTAACCTAACCTATACCCACTTGTTTTATTACATTATCCAAGTCTTCAAAGATATTATATACAACGTGTAGGTAACATAAAGGGTATATGCATCATGAAATGTGTGAATCTACCCATGAAACTGAACAACTTTCCCTAAGGAACATAGGTCGAAATACGTGCACGGTTAAGATGCATTCGGAGCGACTTTAAGTGAAACAACCGATACTTTTGGATGTCGTATATTGACTGCCCTTATAGCTAGATCATACATACTTATATTAGTATAGTGTAGGCATAGTACGGAAGGGTAAAGAGGTGCGTCATCACACTACACCTTCCCCCTTGAAAAGAAAAAAAAAATGTTTCATGTAGAAAATATTTTTTTTATACTATACCAACACAATTAAAAATATTATTAATTTAAATTTAAATTCAATTAATTAAGAAGAAATAAAACCTTATGTAAATGTAAACATTATTAATTCCTTTATCAATGTTCATAAAGGATGGCAAAGACTACATAACACTAATCAAACAACACACAACTATTACTAAAAATTTTGTTCTAGAGTCATATCCATTTAGTTTGTCATATCCTTGTTTTATTATAAATCGCAACACTACATAACAATTTTTTTTTTTAAATCGTCAATGTCCTCATTTAGTCACAATCATAACTATTTACCATTATTTTTGTTTTTATTTGGGTTAGCTACTCCCACTTAAAAACAAATCTTACAAATCTTATTCGTACAAGCATATCCTTGATACATTATTTATATCTATGGGCCCATTACACATCGCATGCTTTCTATAAGTTTAGGTACCTTTTACAATAATATTCTGAGCGCTATAGTTTGGTTATCATACAAATTAACCTAGTCGACTTTAAACACCTGGCTACTTACTTATAGTGCCAGTTTGCGAGTCGTGCTTTCACGAACTTATATACTGGTACATTTATATTTGAGGTTTACATATATGACACTCAAGTTAGGGTCTGAACTTTAAGACTCAATGGTCTCCAACTTCTACACGGAGGGTACGGTAGCCCACACCATGATCAGATAGAAGGAATTTGATCCCTATTGTACCTAATAATCGCTACCTGTATCTTGTACCTAGGTAGGATAATAACATTATGTAACATTTTACGATGTTACTTATACCTATTCGTACCGTTAACAATATCGACGTATCATTTTACGTACATACGAGCATTAACTCGTGCTCACTTTCTTTACTTCCGAGCATAATTTCGTTTCTTAATAAACAATGTTGTTCATATTTCTGTACTTGATCACACAATCCTTTCTTTGAATATATGGCATAATTAGCTTCGCTGCGATTTCGGATGATCAGTCCAATAACACGCAAAACTATCTATACCACAACAAATCGCTACTTATACTTTTAAGCAAATGTTCTTTATTTTTCTACATAGATTTCAGGAAGTAAAATTTTGCGTATTCAGTATGAAGTGATACTTCACGCAACAACAAAAAAAAAGTCAAATCTTACATTAGTCAGACAACAGGCGTTTTAAGTACTGCCTAACTCGTAAGGTTTAAAGGTATGACTTTATGTATACGTATGCAACTTACATAAGCGCGTGTAGTACCTACGTGTCTAGGCTATGTAGGTCGTGACGACAGAAACGCTGACTTGGCGTGCGCATACGATGTGGCGCGCGCGGCTCAGTCGTGGATACCCCGTAGGTCGCATGTTCGATTTCTTCTTTCTCTTACGAACAAGCTGCTCCACATCGGACCCGATCAATGAAGTCTCCCGGCGCCCAGCAGACATAATCCTCGCATCAACTAGGCTTGAATATACTGCGAGCGCCCAGCAGCTACAACCTCTTCATGATCTTCTTATAATGTATCTCCTCGTCATGGGGATATCCTCTTCATGGGGTGCTGTCATCTTCTTCTCAAATTGAACTGAGTTTCTTCTATAATTTTACTAGAACAGTTTCTCTTAAGGCATCGTCTTAATGCATACGTGTTTTGCCAACTTATTTTGGACGGATTCAATATCGACGTCCTGGATGGCTGGCTGCTGCCGGATGGTTCTCCTTGTCGCTGATGGTGGTATTGGGAATCGACGTCCCCGACGAAAGGGATCTCCCGACATCATAACGTCACTCACGCCAACGTGGAAACTTTACATAAACTGTCTTTTATTCCACTAATTTTATAAAGTTCTCGTTCGAATCACTTTTAATAGTCTTTTATAGTCATTTAATTCACGAAACACTAAATTGTCTGTGTCGTGTCAATTTTCACTTATCTGGTTCTTTTACTGGGTTCATGGTTTTTTCTTTAATCACAAATAAATAATTAACTTTTCTTATTTTTTCCATGATACCCAGCTCTGTCCAGAAGGGACAAAGCTGGCTAGGGTCGCCATGCACGGTTAAGATGCATTCGGAGCGACTTTAAGTGAAACAACCGATACTTTTGGATGTCGTATATTGACTGCCCTTATAGCTAGATCATACATACTTATATTAGTATAGTGTAGGCATAGTACGGAAGGGTAAAGAGGTGCGTCATCACACTACATACGAAAAAAAAAAATTTACTTCCCATACTAAATGCGCTATCAGCTGATGCATTTTGTATGGAAGGTCAAAATTTATTTTTCGTTTTTCGACCTTTGTTTCTTAGGGGAAGTTGTTCAGTTTCATGGGTAGATTCACACATTTCTCGATGCATATACCCTTTCTGTTACACGTTGTATAATAGCTGGTTAAAGTGATTAATTCTGTGTCATTTATCACTTAATCTAAATTGAGCAGACATTATAAATAATGACCAGATATTATATATAATATCTAGATTAATCACTTTGGCTGTAACATATATATATATATATATATATATATATATATATATAGTGATTTGCATCAAAAATTGCAAGAATGAGACCACGTCTTGTTGGTTGATTATCTAAGAGATCTGTTGGATCACTTGATCGATGTCTGGAAAATAAAACAATAAAGAAAATAAGTGTTTACGAAGTGTGAAAATATAGAGGTAGACATGTCAACATTCAGATAATATTTCCAATATTTATTTTTATTTCATGTAAAAATTGGTGAGAGTTTTTTTAATTACCTTTTGCTCGAGAAATTCAATGAATATATGATAGGTGTAATCTATCCATATTTTAAGGATAAATTACAAAGAAAAGATGTTCACTTTCATTGAGTAAGACACATCCAATAATTGCACTAAAATGACAATTTACAGGGTTGGGCATGATCTTGATGGGCCCATGCTTTTATGCATGATTAAGTAGATTTTGGTGTACGGGTCTTTGAATCAAACTGGAATGTTATATTAATATATTTTGTTTGACTGTACCATTTCTGCCTTAACAGTTTCTGCCTAATCAAGTTTCTGCCGTATACCGAATCTGTCGAAGTTTCTGCCGTATACCGAATCTGTCGAACGGCACGTGACATGTGATATGTACCTGAGCTGCCAAAGATCTGCTGGAAGACTTCTCTTAGCTCCGATAGAGTGGTAGTGCCAGTGATCTGAACCAACTGCTGATCCCTAGCGCTGAGTGGCGCCTGTGTAGTCGTCGTAGTCGTTGTAGTCGTAGTTGTAGTCGTGATTACGTTCGGTTTGCGTTCTTGTATGTGCTTCACTGCGTCGACGATGTTTTGTTGGCCAGTCGCTTTACATAAATTCTTCAAGGCGGATAGGAAATCTATAATTTTAGAAAGAAAATATTAATTATACGATTCTCTCGTGCTCGTGCCTTCAATTAATGAACTATGTTCCCATCTTCTCATTAGATACTACTATAAAAAAGAAGCGTTGAAATACCTGATGATTGTGTGTACGTTATTATGTATGTGATGAACTCCGTCCAAGCTGTAAAAAATAAGTTAATTAAAAAGAAAACATATTTTTATATACTTAATAAGAAATCACAGGTAAAAACGACGAAGGAACTTACTTCTTGTGATGGTGATAGTGATCGAAAAGAAGTACTCGATGTCTGTAAATGAAATCAAGATTATTCATAATTGTAATAATAGGTAGGTACTTATAAAAAGAATGAAATCATTCATTTTGATGTGAAATCTTAACAAAGTAGGATTATATACACCTACTAAGAGCAATTATATACATCGAACTTAAAATTAAAATAAAAAAATTTATGTGAAATGGTATAGAAATAATGAATTCTTCAGCATGGATTCCATGGAAGACTTATTATGAATCCCTGTCATATAAACACAATGTAAAAATAAAAATATTTAATTTTATCTAGTGACAATCGGCGCAAAAACTCGCACACTGCAACACGCCCATTTGGAATTACTTTGCATTACCTAGAAAATTGTACTTATCCAGCAAACAAATATTTACCGATTTCCAAAATTATGTAGATGGTATTGAAGGCCTCCAACAAATCTGTAAAAATTTAAAAAGAAGTCAGCAAATGTAAATGGCAATATTATACAGCACAGTCAGCAAACGGATGAAATCATTTCAGTAAGATTATTTATCATAAAATATCGTATACTTGTTAGAGTTAATAAATTGACCAAATGTAGGATTTCTTTTACTCACTGCTAGTCTTAGTAATCTTGGTGAACTTCTGCGCGAGCTCAGTGATGATCGTGGATTGAGTGTACTTGATCATGTTCCAGATGAAGATGATAATGTCCTGGTTCTGGGTGTATTTGCGGCACTGCTGGAAGATCACCAGGATGTCGCGCTGACCGAAGACTTCGACGAGAGTCACTTGGGCTTGAGCCAGATCTGTGAATGTATGGATTTGGTAAGAATAGGTTTTGCGTGATGAACTTAAATTAAATAACATAAGATTTAACTGAATGAATAGAAAGAAACACAATAATGATATAACACTTAATTCAAAAGTAAAAAAAAATTTGAAGTTTGCAAGGATCGTAGCAAGTGGAAGGATGTGATCTCTGCCAACCTTTCCGGGAAAAGAGCGTGATGTTATGTATGTTAAAAGTAAACTTAGACAGTGGAAGTTTCTTGTTTAGTATTGATGAAACCACAAAACCGAACATCAGCATCACGATACACATGTCTTTTTGTCATTTGTTGAATAAAAGATAGTAGGTATAACTCGAGAGATCATACCTAATATGTCATACTTAACTTATGAAACAGAACTGTGTTTTCGCCTTCGTGTAACATTAAGGGTATATGCATCGTGAAATGTGTGAATCTACCCATGAAACTGAACAACTTTCCCTAAGGAACATAGGTCGAAATACGAAAATAAACTTTTGACTTCCCATAGTAAATGCGCTATCAGCATTTTGTATGGAAGGTAATTTTTTTTATCGTTTTTGGACCTATGTTTCTTAGGGAAATTTGTTCAGTTTTATGGGTAGATTCACACCTTTCTCGATGCATATACCGGTACCCTTTCTGTTACACGTTTTATAACATGAGAGATCATAATATATGCCATACTTAACTTACGGTTAGGTGGATAAAACGGAACTGTGTTTTCGCCTTCATTTTTAGTAGTCCCTTTAGTCTACCCTTCGAAGTAGCTTCCATATACCTTACTAAGTTGTCCATGGGTGTAGTAATAATAATATTCATTACTCACTGTTGGCCTGAGTAATCTGCAGAAGCTTGCTGAAGAGGTCCTCGAGATCATTGTGTCCTGATACTTGTACAACTTGTGTGAAGAACTCCAAAAGAGTCACTAAAAACAAAACGTAAGTACATAAAAATCAGTATTATGTACAATTTCAAGATTTCACAAATTCACCGATGACAAATAATCACTTACATTTTTGTGTGGTAAGGGAGCGTATTATGTATGAGGCACCCTGTAACGTTGGTGCTCCGGTGATCTTCAGTAGGAACCGAAGGAACACCATACCATCCTTGTTGGAGATCACTTTAAGTTGCTGTAGGATCTTGGTGTAGTCTGTAAGATATAAGTAAAATAAGCTTTTGAAGTAAGTTCAGGTGTGAAATAGGTATTTACTGTAATAAAAATAAAAATGACCTTTAAGTGAAAAACATATTTTGCAACTATTCATTGTGCTGCTATCAACTTGGCTGAATGAGTTTAATAGAATGCCTTTTGGACTTAAAAACTCTCCAGTGCCATTCCAGTGGATTTTAAGATACTGTGAAATGCACTCTGTTACTATTGCAGTGATAAACATGAAAGCTTTCTTTATAGCCTGAAGAAGATTATCCTATCCAGTTGATTATCATTATTCCTGAAATTTTAATTACCAACCAGTAGTTTTAAATATGATGATGAAGATACTCTGCAACTCCTCAATGGTAGACGTGTCAGTGATTTGCATGAGAGCCTGCTCGGTTTCCGTTATAGGTTTAGTCGTGGTGGTCGTGGTGGTGGTAGTGGTGGTAGTTGTCGTCAGCTTTGTGGGTTTGTTCGCTTTCACGTATGCGATGGCGGCTTGGTAACCTGTGGGAGAAGTTGATTTATTAATTTCCTGCTCTGTGTTTATTCGATGAAAATTTCTACCTTATAAAAAGCAGTTATTTGTAACGACATGTCCCACGTCCCACCCCAATCAAAGAACGCTAATTTTCGTGTGTCACGACATAATTTTGTCATCGCGTGCATTGCGTAACTTATCTATGAATAGAACATTTACTTTTTGGAAAAAAGACGTGATGTGATGATATAATTTAGTAGTGCGTTAGTACGTAATTTTAGTGTCCGATTTAAAATATATTTATTTTATTTTCTTCATAGAATGGCTTCCATCGTTTTTATACGTTACAGAGAAAACACTGGTATTAAAAACCTATTCGTAAAAAAAAATTGACATTTCGAGTTCTTCCGTCTACGCGATAGGTAAATGAAAAATGACCTAGCAAATATTATTATAGACCTTTGAATTAAAAAATTACTTACGTCTTTCCCCAGTTGCTTCAGGCAACCTTCTCAGTGCTTCCAAAAAGTCTGAAAATGAAAAAGTACCTATTAGACGAATGATTATGTTATTTATTTGGAAGTAGGTACCTATCTACAATATTGAACTACCAACAATACAATATTAGAGTACCTATTCTAAGTATAATAGGAAAGTAATGTAAGTGATTCATAAAAACATACCCGTTGTGTAAGTGAACTGTTCCAAAGTAATAACGACTTCATCCAATTCTGAAAATATAAGCAAAAATCTTGTAAATCATAAAATTAATCACGGAAATCGCTTTTTAATTTTCTTAACTTGTGTGATGTTACTGAGCACAATAAATTAAAAATGCCATCAAGAATGTCAAAGAATATGTTAAAATTTTTCGAAGATGTGATCTTGATGGATCTTGACTCTTTCTCTCTATGAATGTATGACTGTCATTTTTTTTTAAAGTGAAAACTTCTTTAGCGGCGTTGTGCACTTTTTTGGGATGGGTAAAAAATGTTAAACTCGCGTCGGGGTCACGTGTCCTGATCGACAATGCTGACCCTAATCGGGTCACGTGTCCTGATCGTAAATACTATGGAAAATGCTCGAGACAGAATAACTTGAGTAAGAATTAGTAAGTATAACCTTTGACCTTTTGTATTTGATGTATATAAAATATTTTCAATACGTACTGAACCGTTTGCTGATAGTAATCAAGGTATCAAAGAAGATAACGATGTCTGAAATAAAAATAACAAATCATAAAATAACTGCAGAATAAATTAAGATTTGATACGATTTAACATACCTAAATGACATTAAATGACAAATTGATTACATGCTGGACTGTGCAATAGAAAAAACATAGAATGTGCCAGCTGCGACTCGCGGTTTGTCAGAGAGCCATGGAGCGCAGTATGTTGGGTCTGAAACGAATTGACAAAGTCCGGAACACTATACTGCGCTCTAAAACCCAAATTGCTGACGTGACCCACGCCACCGCTAAGCTGAAGTATGATTGGGCAGGCCACGTCTGCCGCATGCCGGATGAATTGTGGGCAAAAACTACTACACAGTGGAAGCCACCAACTGACAGAAGGCGACGCGGCAGACCGAGACGACGATGGCGAGACGAGCTGGACGCCTTCAGCAAGTCATGGCCGGAAGAGGCGCAGGATAGGGAGTTATGGAGGGAGAGGAGAGAGGCCTTTGCCCAGCAGTGGGACACTTAACGGCTACATTAGATTAGATTAGTGCCAGCTGCATCTCCTTCCGGGCATGCTGTAAAAACCAGCTAAGGGATTCGAGGGTTTCGGTATATTGTAATTTAGGCAATGGGCTGACAACTTGTCATTACAGCAATATATTTGTTTATTATAATTTGGGTCGTTGACGCTCTGCCTACCCCATTAGGGATACAGGCGTGATAGCATGTATGTATGTATTAAATGACAAATCGGCTATAACCACATTTTATTAACATGCCTAATTAAATGTTATATTCACTTACCGCATTCAAGAATGATTTCGTAGATAATTTCAAGGCATCCAAAGAATCCTGAAAATTCAAACAGTAAATTAGTTTCCAGAAATATCGATAAAAAATATAAAAAGAAATCCAAATGAAAAAATAAAAAAAAATAATAATCGGTAGGTATTCATAATGATTCCCAGAGTTGCGGTTGGCCTGTAATCATAATAAATACCGATTATTAACTTTTTTATTTATTGAGTTGGTTTTATTTTTATATTTTTCAGGGGCTCCTTTTACGTTACTAAAACACCTCCTAAGCTATGGCACGCAATTAAATTATCACCCTGTACAGGATCCAATGCAGTATATGACATACGACATGATGAATATCGCGAGTCAAAAATTGTTAATGTTTTATTTAGTGCTATTATTATACAACGTGTATCAGAAAGGGTATATGCATCGAGAAATGTGTGAATCTACCCATGAAACTGAACAACTTTAAAAAAAATTGTGACCTTTCATACAAAATGCATTAGCTGACAGCGTAATTAGTATGGGAAATCAAATTTATTTTTGCGTATCTCGACCTATGTTCCTTAGGGAAAGTTGTTCAGTTTCATGGGTAGATTCACACATTTCTCGATGCATATACCCTTTCTGTTACACGTTGTATAGACTTAATTCTGAATTCTATGATCCTTCAAACCCACAAGTATGTAGGTTAGGTACCTATACCTTCCTTTGGTGCGAATGTAAATACGCGTGCGCGCTTGCTTGTATTTACTGAAAAGTGGAATGTACGTATGTGCAAGTAACAGTATAAGAATACTATTATACAGGGGTGTACAGGGTGTAAAAATGCTCTACTGATGATAACATTGATAACAAACAACTATCGCAAAGTACATAACTTCCGATGACGAGATCGTTTTTTAATTCTGCTTTGGGAAAATTGTTTGGTATCATCAGTAGAACATGTGGTTAAAAGGAACGCAGTTCTTTTTTTACACCCTGTATATTCTGTGTTATAATAAGTAGGTAGATAGAAAAACAAAACATTTAGGCCCGTATTGATAATCAGCACTCAAGAGTGACAGCGAGTTTAAGTTCGTATCAGAAATGTCATTTCAGTACAAAGCGACCTGTCAAATCCATACTTAATATAGCTCTCAATCTTGAGATCGCTTTATAAATACGAGCATTAAACTGACCATTCTGTGAGTTATTGCAGAGCTTGTTCAACTTGATGACGGCGACGCGGAAGTTGCTCGAGTTGGTAACTCGGATCATTGTCTCCACGAACGTGATAAAGTCGGCCTTGGTGTACTTCTTGATACCCTCGAAGATGTCGAAGGCATCTGGAATGAAGTAGGAGAGTTTATTATTGCAATTCTTTTTAGAAATAGATACTCGCTGGCTCATTTCTTCTTCTATCGTGTAGATTTCGAGCCAATCGATCTATATAGCACAGCTATTAGGCCTCTGACATGGTTTAGTATCGACCACTATCAAAGACAGCGACCGGGACCGACGGCTTATCGTGCCCTCCGGAGCACCGAATACTTTTCGGACAATTAGGTAATTCAGCCTGCAATGGCTCATTGATGCGTGATATTAATATAAATTTTCTGTCAATGAAGGTAAATTAATATCTTACCGTTCAGTCCTGAAGCTTCGCAAAAGACCAGGAACGCTTTATCGACAGCTGAAATTAAAAATTGTCATGAGAAAATGCAGATAAGTGGTTGATGTCAACAAACTCTTTATCAGATTTAAGTATTATCTAAGGATTTGTTGGTACCTAAACTGTGTAAAGTCTACAGTGTAGAAGATAGTTAGTGCTTTATTTATTTTCGTTTTACTAATATAAGAAAAAAGTAATACTTAGGCCCGTATTTATAGTCAGCTCTCAAGAGTGACAGCGAGTTTGAGTTCGTATCAGAAATGTAATATTGCTCTCAATCTTGAGATCGCTTTATAAATACGAGCCTTAAACACTTACATGAAGCTCCAGCGTACAGCAAAAACTTGCGCCAGAAGTCGCGGTAGTCCTCGTGGCCGGACCTCTGCCTGACCTGCTCCAGAATCTCAAGGAAACTCACTGCAAAACAAGTAAAAACATTCAGGGGGCCTATGATGCGCACCGTAGACTTCGTTTTGTCTACACATTATGTCTTTCGTTGCGAACTTCACAACGGAAAATGACAGGCATTATTCATAGTGAAGTATGCAACACGTGTAGACAAATCGAAGTCTACAGTGCGCATCATAGCCCTGCAGGTCAAGCAAACAAAGGGATTATTTCAGGGAAAAAATTGCTTTCCCCATACAAATTGTCTGATCGAGGAAATTTTCTTATGTGGAGATGATATATTTTTTTTTCAAATTCAATTTTTTCTGGTGAAAGTTGTTCAGTTTCGTTGTCTGAGCAACCCTTCTCAGTTTGCGGGTAGCTACCCCGTACTATACTAATCTTCTTACGAATTCATGACTCAATCATTTTATACTTATTCGAATTTATGATTCAGTTTATTTAATGTAAAATAATAAAAGAAATAATGTCCTTTACACCTAAAATAAGGTAATTTGAGACATAACTTACTGTCCTTCGTAGTCAGCTTGCGGAAGACGATGCTGGCCTGGCGGATGTTCTTGGTCTTGGTGACATCGATCAGGAACTCGAGGAAGGAGAGGGCATCTGATCGCTTCGTGATGTCATTGATCTTCTTTAGTATCGAAACGACGTCTGCAAAGAGCAGAAATGTCATTAGGGGTCCAAAATATTAGAAACAACAAATCAAAATACTTAGGCCCGTATTTATAATCAGCTCTCAAGAGTGACAGCGAGTTTGAGTTCGTATCAGAAATGTCATTTCAGTACAAAACGATCTGTCAAATCCGTACTTAATATTGATCTCAATCTTGAGATCGCATAATTTTAACCGCATACAAGATTTGAACCTGCATCCTTAGAATATCGTCCCAACGCTCTAACCAATTGAGCTACCGTGGCACACATCCTAAATGGCGAAATTAGTAACTGGTTGCTTCTTATCGTCATAAGTTGACGCAAAATGTTATTAGGGATGGGTGTTCTTTGGTTGACAATTCCATCACAGGGTTTTCTATTGATTCGTTCCGTCTGGCTTGTGTACGTTGTGTTCCATCTGTGTATTGTAATGCCAGTACTTTTAATGCTTCTGAGCTTGGGCGAAAACTTCTGGGTAATCTAACTTTCACCTGCCGTTTCTACTATTGGCACAGCGTTTCGCAGATAATTTTTAAATAGTATTGTTATATCATGTTCATAGTGTATTATTTTCTCTATTATTATTTCACTTACTGCAATAAATCTACAACGTGTAACAGAAAGGGTATATGCATCGAGAAATGTGTGAATCTACCCATGAAACTGAACAACTTTCCCTAAGGAACATAGGTCGAAAGACGAAAAAAAAAATTGACTTCTCATACTAAATACGCTATCAGCTGATGCATTTAGTATGAAAGGTCACGTTGTTTTTTTTCGTTTTTCGACCTATGTTTCTTAGGGTAAGTTGTTCAGTTTCATGGGTAGATTCACACATTTCTCGATGCATATACCCTTTCTGTTACACGTTGTATAATCAAAAGAGATTTGAAGATATCTTACCGGAAAGACCGAAGACCTCAACCATCTCTTGTCTCATCTGTTCCATGTCCACCATTCCCGTGATCTTGTTGAAACTCGCCATTACTTCACCCAAACCTATTTAGAAATATAAAAAAATTACATGATGACGTAATAGTAGATTACTTTAGAGGCCGAAAATAAAGCAATGTATAGCCGAGTAAGTTTGGAATCCTTCTTTACTTCCAATGTAAACGAGACCATACATTGCTATTTTAGCTGAGATTAGTACAGTACTTTTCTCTCATTTGCGAGGAAACAATAAAAAATCACTGAAAAATATACACTAAACTAGCGATTTCTCCATAATATTGTGAAATTTAAAATTAGAATAGCGCCATTGACAGGTGTACATTCCATTCATTCATTAACTCTTTTCTTTTTTTTTGCGCATTCTGCCTTTCAAAAAGTTAATAATGTGAAATTGAAAACACCTAATTCATGTTGTCCATACTAGTGTGTACTTTAAAGACCGTCATTACTGTCGTTTGGAGAAATTGCCGGCCTAGTCCCGCAAAGAGTGAATGTACGCTTTGTTTTTTTTAAATAACGAAGCAATTTCCGAGCAAACTTTTTTTTTTTTTTTGGAGAGCTTGTTAAAGTAGATAGTATTAGATAGATTAAGTTTTGAATTCATAACGTCGCGGTTGTTCATTATTATTAGATTATTATTTTGAACGGGATTATAACCACGATTATATTTATTGTTACCTCGATATTTCGGAGTTGTTTCAAACTCCATGGTCACGAGTAGACAACATTAGCTCACACTGATGCTACACAGAAATAAGTTGTAAGTATTTTTAATTTAATTTGTCAAAAATATCTTTTGTTGTAACCATTCACGAGTTCTATAGAAATTAAATCAAAATGTGTACTCACTGAGCTTGCTGACTAAACGCAGAATCTCTTCAATGGCGAATTTCAGTTCTATAAATAAAATTAAACATCTTGAATTTGATAATACGGGTTGCAATAGAGAAACTTTTTCGAAATACCGGTGTTGATTTTGCCGGACCCTTTGAAATTAGGCCCGTATTTATAATCAGCTCTCAAGAGTGACAGCGAATGTCATTACAGTACAAAATGATCTGTCAAATCCATACTTAATATTGCTCTCAATCTTGAGATCGCTTTATAAATACGAGCCAGAGAAGGAAACTTACGTTCTTGACCGGTGATTCTCAACAGCAGCTGAATGGCTTGCGAGAAGGAGGTGCAGTTCAACGCCCTGGTGAACAATATCACGGCTTCTCCCAGGTCTGAAACATCATTCGTATACATCTAAATCTAGGTACATACCAAAAATTACACACGGGGGGGATTCGAACCCACGACCTTCGGCGTACCGTGCCGCTGCCCTAACCGTTGGGCCACCGTGCATTCTAAAGACTTAAACAAGTAACAAAATATAAATTAAAAAATACCTATCATCTGTACCTTGGATTATGAAAACTAGGTATGAAATAGTCATGGGAATTTGGCCTACTGATACATTCATACATACATAATTCACGCCTTTATCCCTAAAGAGGTAGGCAGAGCGAAAAACGACACAAAGGTCGTTCCGCCACGTATGACAAGTTTTGAGAGTTATTATAGGTGTTTTTGTATATCACTATAGTGACAGGTTGTCAGCCCATCGCCTACATTGCAATACACTGAAACCCTCGAATCCCTTAGCTGGTTTTTACAGCATGCCTGGGAGGAGATGCAGCTGGCACATTCTATGTTTTTCTATCGCTCCCAGTCCAGCATGGAAGTCTAGGCCTACTGATTACTTTTTATATTCTTCTTCTTCTTTTTCGAGTGGGTTTTTCGAGTCGAACAACGACTTTTTATATTTAAAACTATGGTAACATTGGTTTTAGACATTTTACCTTCAAATAAGTAACTATCTAAGGCCCGTATTTATAATCACCTCTCAAGAGTGACAGCGAGTTTGAGTTCGTATCAGAAATGTCACTTCAGTACCAAACGACCTGTCAAATCCATACTTAATATCGCTCTCAAACTTGAGATCGCTTTATAAATACGAGCCTAAGTAAGTTAAGTATCACATCTTACCAGCTTTTCTAGCAGAGGACAGCAGTAGTTTGACAACAGCTGGCATATCTGAAAAAAGAAAATGTTTAAAGCCTATCTTCTTCTAAACTTATAAAATCGTTTGTTCTTACTGACTGACTGACTGACTGACTGACTGACTGACTGACTGACTGACTGACTGATTCATCAACGCAGAGCCTAAACTACTAAAGCTAGAATTGTGAAACTTAGAAAGCAAGTTTCTTCTATAACGTAACCTCCCACTAAGAAAGGATTTGCGGATTTCCCCCCCCCTAAACGGGTAAAAAGGGGGGTTAAAGTTTGTATGAAAGTCCGTCAATTTTGAAGGTAGGATCTCCAAATTTTGTATTTAGGCTAATAATTAAAAAATAATTTATACGTGTTTTAGCATTTTTGTATTTTTCACCCCTAAGAGGGTTAGATAGGGGATGGAAGTTTGTATTGAAATTCCGTCAATTTTGATGAGAGGATCTTCCAATTTTGTTTTTGAGCTAATAATTAAAAAATAATGAACACGTGTTTCAGCGTTTTTGTATTTTCCACCCCTAAGGGGGTTAAATAGGGCATGAAAGTTTGTATTGAAATTCCGTCAATTTTAAAGGAAGGATCAGCGCGGGAACTCAATCAATCCCACGGGAAAACTCTTAAACTAAACTATTTGAAATACCATTAAATAGTAAAAATATTTAGCTACTTTCTGTAGCTGAGTTAGCTTCACTCGGTGCTCGGCAGAAGTCGATCGATACCGGATGTTTTCTATCTCCTGATGATGCTCCGTGGAGGGGCGAAATACGTGTTGAGTAGATTCGGTGTTAGTGGTGCAGGTGCATTGCCGTGCATGTGCATTTATTTGCGGTCGGTGCACTTGACTAATTGCATAACTTACCATTACCACTTGAGTGGAAGTAGCTAAATATTTTTACTATCTTATGTTATGTTATGATGGACTTCCGCAAAATAACGCCTGCTTCTATAAATTATTAATTAATTAATTATTTTATAGTGTGACTGAGTTTTTGGATAACCGTGGTAAACTTGGGTCAGAAAATATGTAACAGAAATTCTAATCATTGAATGAATAATTGTATTTGTAATTAAATCTTTATACAACTGATATTTTTAGGTATTATGTATTTTTAAGTTATGCATTATTCTATTACTGACATTATTATTATAAACAAACCTTGGTAATTATAATAATATTATTTCAACATTCGACTAATTTAGATTATTATATTGTTGTTTAATAATTTGCGTGAATTTAAACTATTATGCTATTTGCTGCTTGTAATTTGGCTAAAATTAAATTCCATTTAAAATATATTGTAATTGTACCTAATTATAATACTACAATATTGTACACCTAATCAGGTAGCTGTAATGGATCTATTGTTTGATTATTCCACCTTGTTAAACTTATGGCTAAGCAATAAATTATTTGACTTTGACTTTGACTTTGACTTAAATTATTTGAAATACTTTGAAACTTAGTTATATCGTATAATATGTAACTTGACTGTGTATTGTATACTAACCCATCTCGTCCTTAAGCAGGTTGTAGACGTTCACAAACTCCTTGCAGCCCAGACCGCCGGACCATTTCAACAACTGTATCTCCACACCTACTACTCCACCTGCAATGCAAATTCAAATATTGTTGACAAATTGAGCTAGATGCATCAGCAATTGGCTACTTTCCAACAAGTCAAATCAGCAACTTTTTATGAAATGTCAAAAACGCTTTTTTGTATGAAAATAGTATATTATGACGTCACATTTTTTAGTAAATATTGACTGATCAAATCAATAACTTATATACTTTTAATTCGATTGTTAAAATCGAAATGTGCATTTTTTTTTAAATGATGAATGAAATCCACAATATTTTTAGCCATCAGTTTTAAGTATAAACGTTTGGAATTTTTTAAGCTACCCAGTCAAGTACCCAATTATTTTCGAAATAATAATTTTCATATTCACTTGTGTGGGGTGTTGCTATGCTTGCTACTCGTTCTCGGCCTCATTCAAAAACTACAATTTTGCTCATTTCATCTGGGGGCACGAAAGTGCCTCGGCCAAGTCGAACAAACAGGCACAGTTATTTATATCCTTTCTCAAATTATGATTAATCCTTACCTTTTCCATGGGCCAAGTGCTTGAAGAAGTCAGCTACCTCATGGGCATCTGTAAAAATTAAGTTAATAAATAAATTATAAGCACAAAATATTTTTTATTACGCCATTTGTCCATCTGATAGAAACCTTACACTAAATGTCATTACGTTACTTTTTAACAGCACTTGTCATTCCTGCTTGAATCTAGGGAAGCTAACAATTCACTTTGGAAAATCATACATTTTTCCCAACACTTACTCTTAAACAAGATCTTAGTAAAGCGGCTGGCAGAAAATAGCGCTGCTTCGGATATAGAGGTGACAATCTTACATCAGCGAATGCCGAAAACCGGGCAAAGTGCAGAAGGCTAAGCTAGACAGTGGAGCCAAACTGGCTAGACAGAAGCAGCGACTTACTTTTAGCATCAGCCAGGAACTGGCACACTTCCCAGATGCCGTCGGAGTCTGCGTGTCCAGTCATCTTCTCCATAACACTGTATGCCACAAACACATCTGAAAAAACAATATCAATATTAATAGGATCCCGTTGACACCCTTTGGGTACGGAACGCTAAAAACGGATTAAATCCACTTATTTAAAACGTCGTCGCAAGGAATCTAACCTAAACACTGACCCTGGCCCTGGACTATAAGGGCTTTTACTTTATACCTGTTTTATTAATTATTATTTTTGTTATTAAATGTGGTTAATTAAGATTATGTAGACATTGTAATATTAACTGAATAAAAATATAATGTTATAAATCTCAATTTGTCGTTCAAGATCTGTCCGGGAATCGAACCTGAAACTGTTAACTTGGTTAATTCTTACTCATTTTTTTTTTAGTCTTACCTTGTTCTCCAGTGATCACTCGTAGGAGTCGAACGATGACGCTGATGTCTGAAATACAAATATTCATAAAGTACGGTAAAAATAAATGAAGGATAGAATGCTAATTTGGCAAAGTTTTCAAAACGGTATGTTTATTACAAGATTCTTTAGTTAATAGGATTTTATTATTATTTTTAAATAGTGTTATCATTTTAGGCAAGACATCAAGCTTTCGAGATAACAAAAAAAATAATATTCACAACTAAAATAATGTACCTTATTTTTTATTTTTTTGTACAGTCACGGGGAAAAAAGCAGGGTGCCAAAGGCCAAGCAAAGTAGGAAAAGCCTATAAATTGATCTCAGCAATAGGCTGGGAAAACGCTAGGCAGAAACAGTCAGGGAAACTCACTTGAGTGTCCTTCAAGCTGCTTCAAGAAGTCCAGCATGATCTTCCAGTCGCGGGAGCCCTGCGCCATTTTCACGAACTTGTACGCCTTCTCTTCATCTGAAAAGAAATCAAAATATTCACGCTATATTATACTATAGCTAGGATGATATATCTTCTTGAGTTATATCTGGGGACATGGCAGTGGTCCCACTAAGTCGAAAGCGAAGCAAGCACGGCCAAGCTGTATTCTCACCCCTATAACTTGGAAGTCACACACTAGAGCTACGGAATTACTATTAAGTATTTAGTGTAGACTATTTATAATTATGTAGAATTTTAGAAATAATAAAATTTCCCTGCATTTCATTTACAGTGTTCATAAATGTTATTGTTGATCTTTTTTTTTTGCAAATATGTACTCAATTTATTAAAAAAAAAACTGTCACTTACCAGTAACGTTAATCAGCTTCATAATGTATTTAATGGCAGTGATCTCATCTGAAAATATAAATTATAAATAAGTACTACAGATACACCCCGACACAAAAAAGTAAACAGAAATGGGAGCGCCACTTTTTTTGCCAAAGCAGGTTTATTATGGCAACACATTCATTATTTTGTATGAATGATGATGCAAGTTAAAATAATTTTAGTTTCGTTTCAAAAGTTTTGTGTCGCATAAGTAAAAAATTACGATATTTTCACAATTTTGTGCCAAGAAGGGATGGTAAGAAGCTCATATTTTATCATAGGTATATGATTCAGGTCAGAAAAGCATCACTCTTTTTTTCCTTCTTTCTGAAAATTAAATTGTCAATCCACCAGCTAAGTGTGGTTTGAATGTCAATTATCTCGTCAGGGGCGGAAGGCCCATGTCGTGCAATAGACTGATGAAGAAGCTCATATACCGGCATCAGTGATCGAGTCGAGACTTGCGGCCTTGCGTGCCTTCCGAATCACGAAATCATCTTACTTGTCAGACAATCAAGCAAATCAGCTTATGCACAATTATATATTCTGTGCTTATGCCTACATTTTCTTTACTCTACTCATGACTCTTTTCGCCATGGGAATCGACCCCACGACTTTCAATCGAGAGCTCCGCTCAGATCACTAGACCGCTGAGATAGTTATGTTAGCCCTGCGGCCTCAGAAAACTCTTCAAAAAATATTTTTTACTATTTACTGCCGTATTTTTCGAGTTTGCTACAAAACTACCAACATGGCTGATAATTTATTGGTTTAATGCAAATAATAAATTAATTATATTACCTCAATTCATTGAACAAATTATTTGTACATGTGTGTTGCGAAGGTCGAGAGACACGTAGTTTAACATTTGTTTAAATAGTATTCGATTTTGTTTTCATATCAATTTATTAGCGAAATTCTTATTAATTTAACTTCGACGTCAAAAAAATAGTACATTACGATATGAATGCGGTGGGTTGATCATTACAGACGAGGCGATATTGTTAGCCCGAGCCGTAGCCGAGGGCTATAAGAAGGCAAAGGCTGTAATTATCAAAGCGCACGTATGTCGTACGACGTTTTATAACATATTTGCGAGGAAATAAATAAAACTAGATAAAAAAATGGAACAATACAGCGAAAAGAAAAAGCGCGTTCACAAATAAGGTTCACAAATTATTCACAAATTAGGATGCGCGCGCATCAACGCTTTCTCTTTTAAGCCATAGTACAAAGAAACAAAAAACTCTTTGCTAAGATTTTAAAAAGTACCGTTCGATAAACCGTGCGTTTTACCTAATTAAAAAAAAAACTCGTGTGTTTTACAGCACTCGTGCATTTTACATTACGATTACGCACAAGTACGTAATAAGATACAATACAATATTGAAATTGGTGTAATAAGAGACCCTTTACAAGCAAATGTGTTATAAAGTCTATTATCTATCTGCAAGTAAATTAGCGCCTTGAGGCTTCTGAAAAAACTTGACACAAAAATAAAAAAATAAAAAATGTTTATGCAAAAATCTGACACCTAAAATAGCTAATACTGAAATTTGGAGGCACAGGACTGGATCCGCCAAGTCGAGCACGACAGTACTATTCTTTCCTGGAACCATTAAATTTGATACCTATTACTCTGCTTGTTTAAGAATATTTTATAATTTATACTAACATTTATAACCTAAATCTAGGATTGGGTCTGGTTTCCCTTCACAGTCGCTCTGTGTAAAAACCAGTACCCTCGTTCAATTCCCTAGATTAGGTAGCTGACCCCGTGAAATACGGGAAAAAGGCTAGGAAGATGATGATGATGATGATTTATAATACGTCCATGATTTCATTTACAAGTTTGAACTCTTTAAAAAACATACAAAACCCAACATTTGACGGCAGCAGGACTTGAACCCACGACCACGACGATATTTCGTTTTTTTTTATGTCGAATCGATCGTAATAGCTTATAATTTCGACCAGGGCCCTGTTTTATCAATCTACAAGTTACAAGCTACAAGTTACACGTGAGTCTATGGTTACTCTATGAACTTAAAAATCTCGACTACACTCGACTACAGGAACATTTTACAAGTTAAAGAACAGCACCAAGGACATAATATATACTATTTAATCTGTAAAACGAAAAAAGTTATATGATTTTTTTTAAATCTTTTCATTGATGGCAAAAAATATTTTGGGGGTTTATGATCGTTATGATGGTGATTATGCGTGATAGGTCGTCATCTCTAAGGTTCTTGGGACTTCATATTCAGAGTGAGAGCTCTTTTCAAAAAATATTTTTTATACCGGAAGTTAAAAAAATTGCTGATCAAACTTTAGGGCGTTGTTTCTTTTTTACTGCCGGTATTTTCCTGCTGTAAAAATAAAATAAGGTAATATTCAACTATGTTACTTCTTACCGCGAATACCGGTGAGTTCAAACAGAATTTGGCTGCTCTCTTTGCGGTCTGGAAATAGAAACAATTCCGAATTTAGTTTTTTTTTTGCGGTACTAGCATCCCAGTTTTCATTTTAATGCGCATATACCTATCTACCGTACCCAAAGTGTAATGGCGAATTTACATATGTAAAAGTAGTCGGTACAGGAGAATCGACTCAACTGTCACCAAACTGTCACTGTCTGTTTACGACTTTCGCGCTTTGTACACATTATAACCTGTTTTTTACAACTATCACTCGCACTCGAAACTAAACTCTTCACTGTAAGGTAAATCGGACATAACCATAAAATAGTCTCCTAGTTAATAAGAATACAAGTTTCACTTTCACAGAAGGCTTGACAATTTTTAACAAAACTGTTATTCTCACCTCTGTGTCCAAACAACGTGCCGAGGATGTCGTGAACGACTTCTGCAAACAATAATCATTGTATTTGAAAAGTAAAGTCATGTTTTTTTATTTTGTTTTTGTGTAGTATAATATATGTGAATAAACATACCTATTAGGTATAATAGAAACCTAATTTATTATCATAGTTTTGAAGACTCTTTTTCTGACCTCTTTGCTGTTGCTGGCCGCTAGACTTCGACATGACAATTTCTCAATTTTGACATGACTTATTGACGATGGATAATCGTAAAAAAAAAACGATAATGTTTTACGCCATAATAAATTTAGTTCTATTTTGGTTTCCTCTTTGGCCCTTTTATAGAGCATTAGGAAATTTTCATTACTTTTGAAACTTAGAACTTAGTGCGGGTAGATAGGGTTAAAATTTAGGTGGCAACATAATTTGCCACTGACTTATATTATAAGTCCTTATGAGCCAGTCTTCTTTTCAATTTTTTCTTTAATTTCTTATCATCTTATAATAAAAAATAATAAGCTTAAAGATCCACAGAAGAAGAAACATACATACATAAAATCACGCCCCCCTTTTGGGGTAGGCAGAGCAATAATGACCTAAACATAGGTTGTCCCGCCACGTCCGACAAGTTTCGAGGGCTAATACAGATGAAGAAGAAAACTCGTCGAAAATATGGAAATTGTAAAATTTATTAATTTCTGAAAATATTGTGTGTTTTGACCGATTATTGTCCATTGTCAATAAGTCTATCAAAGTTGGCATCCTAGGTCCAGCAGCAGCAAAAAGGTACCTACCTATGTACTTAAAAATCTTGAGGACTTTGTAATGTAATCACTGAATGTAATAGGGATATCTTGCTGCCGTAGTAAGTAGGTATTATATTGTAATTAACACAGGATTTGGATTTTCATCATGTCGAATGATTATTACATTAAAACGCGCATTATACTCACTTTTCACCCCATTATTGAACTGTTTCACTTTCTCTAC